>JAPQNM010000169.1:75000-79771 GCA_029783475.1 Metacarcinus magister | reverse complement strand
TATGTGAAAAAAAGTCGTAATGGCAATGAAAATAACGTTAGATTGCAGTGCATTTCCGGTATCAAAGGAATACTGATGAAATTGATGTTTTATTTATGAAACTCATATAATGTTTTTTTTTTTTATTATGACCAATGCAAAAATGTACAAGAATTTAAAGTTTTATACCGAAAGTCAAAACTCTGTCACTGCTGCAAAAGTTGAAGATAAAGCAGACGTTTATTTCCTCTCACTTCGATCAAAATTATAGAAAAATCGAAGTCACCGTGGAGTGGACGGAGCCCGGGCATCGAACAGACGTGGGGCGAAGGCAATAAAGTGTTTTCCGATGATGAAGTGTTGGCGTCAGATGAGGCACGAATGCTGGCTTTGGTAGCAGCAGTGACAGATGGCGGCATTATACGGCGGGAGGAAGAAAAAGGTGCCGCGGCGTGAGAGTCTTAGAAACAATATATCAAGTTTGGGTGTTAAATGGTTACCAGCCTCAGGTGAACATTGGCTGGTAAGGTAAAGAGGGAAAAGTATATGTTATTGAAGCGATGATATTATATTATTCGCTCATTGAAATTATACCAGTTGACTTTTATATGTGATGTGAAATGGTGCATATTTTTTTTTACGAAACAGATTTAGATAATAATTCGTAGCGTGGATAAAGATTTTTTATTATTATTGGCATTTTTTTTACGTTTTGTTATCATTATGTAGCGTGTCAAAGAAGAAGGTTATTTATACTGTTATTGGTATTCTCCTATTTCTTTTTATCAAGAGTAGTATAGGAAAGGAAAGGTTCGAAAGGAGGCTGAAAAAAAAGGGAGTGTAACAGCGCCTTTTAACACCGAAAAAATGAGAGACTAATGACAAAATGTGGGAGTCTGATACACCTGGCGCCGCCGACACCACCACCACCACCACCACCACCATCATCCATCATTACCACCACCACCACCACCACCACCACCACCACCACCACCACCACCACCACCACTACCTTCACCACCACCACCACGTCCATTCCGATCACGAAAATAAAATAGAAAAATAAAAATGAATGCATATAATAAATCATTCAACAAAATAAATCAGATATGTAATATAATAAACAAAATAATAGTAGATAAATTAATATGGAAATAAGTCAATAAATGAAAAGTGAAATAAATAAATGAATTAGTAAAACATTTTGGGCGAGGCAAGCAAGGCGTGATGATGGGGTGAAGGGGGGGGAGAGAGCAGGTGTGTACATCAGATCAAATATTCGAACGTTTTTATTGACTTTTCTATTACTAGTCCGACGAACAGCCCGTGAAAGGCATCGAGGGGGAGCAGGTGTCCATAACCCAGCGATGAGTGAGCCTTTTAACCGACATATAGGACTACATATTGGTATAATTTTCACTCACAATTTTCGTTATTAAAACACCAATATATCAAAATACTACGTACACATCATCATTGTTTTCGTGGCTGATGGATTTATTAATACATCACTTAATAAAAAAAAACATGTGATACAGTTCCATTTCCCTTGGGTCAGTCAAAATACATGTCTTCTAGCTATGCATAAATGAAAACACAACCTTGTATTAGCTTCTCTCAGGCTCTCTCTGTGCATTGAAACATGATTAAGTGAGTGGCTGCAGGCTAATCTTCGTTCAAAAAATAAATAAAAAAGAGTCAGCCTTTTAATCATTCACCAGTAAATAATATGCTCAAAGGTTTTTTTTATTAGTAATGCGTTAAGTACATAGCGATTGATAAAAAAAGACAAAAAAAAATGCACATTATCCTTTCAGAAACCAAAAAAATCGGTCTTTCATCCAAACCCCCCCAAAAAAAAAACTGCATAACACGGTGCTCCTCGCCTACAGGAATTGACATTTATGGAATCAGAGGGAAAAAATACATCTGGATTTTCAAAGGAGAGATAGTTTTATACGTATACGTTCTATATAGTGGCTCCCTCTACCACCCATCGCTATAGTATCCAGGATTTCCATTACGCCTGCACCCTCACTCATTGTACTGGTCTCATCCCTACTCTGGTATATCCCTTGTCTCTTTTTTACGACCCAGTACACGGTAATAATAACGGGGAGCAAAAAAACCTGACTTCTCCACGTGATTTAGGTGAACTTGCTGCCCGAAAGTCGTCTAATAACTACTGTTGTTGAGCGGCAGTGACTCAGGACATTCTTAACAGCCTTTCTCTTGTGTTTCAACGGTGCATATCTCTCTTGCTATTTCTTTTTCAATTTTTTTTTCTCTCTCTCTCTCTCTCTCTCTCTCTCTCTCTCTCTCTCTCTCTCTCTCTCTCTCTCTCTCTCTCTCTCTCTCTCTCTCTCCTCTCTCTCTCTCTCTCTCTCTCTCTCTCTCTCTCTCTCTCTCTCTCTCTCCTCTCTCTCTCTCTCTCCTCTCTCTCTCTCTCTCTCTCTCTCTCTCTCTCTCCTCTCTCTCTCTCTCTCTCTCTCTCTCTCTCTCGTCTCTCTCTCTCTCCTCTCTCTCTCTCTCTCTCTCTCTCTCTCTCTCTCTCTCTCTCTCTCTCTCTCTCGTCTCTCTCTCTCTCTCTCCTCTCTCTCTCTCTCTCTCTCTCTCTCTCTCTCTCTCTCCTCTCTCTCTCTCTCTCTCTCTCTCTCTCTCTCTCTCTCTCCTCTCCTCTCTCTCCTCTCTCTCTCTCTCTCTCTCTCTCTCTCTCCTCTCTCTCTCTCTCTCTCTCTCTCTCTCTCTCCTCTCTCTCTCTCTCTCTCTCTCTCTCTCTCTCTCTCTCTCTCGTCTCTCTCTCTCTCTCTCTCTCCTCTCTCTCTCGTCTCTCTCTCTCTCTCTCTCTCTCTCTCTCTCCTCTCTCTCTCTCTCTCTCTCTCCTCTCTCTCTCTCTCTCTCTCTCTTCCACCTGGAAGATTATAAAAGACATAATTCCTCCTGAAAACACTAAACAAAACACACACACCCTCGACAACGATTCATGTAAAGCAAAAGATTTCATGTTTTCTTTGCTAATGTTGGGAAGAATACCTACGATAAAACACAAACATTGCAACATAGTAACACAGAACCTGAAAATGATGTCACTACACAGGACACAACCACTTACTCTCGGCCCCAACCTGTTGACACAAACACTGTCATCTTAACTATCAAACATTTAAATGAAACAAAATCCTTTGGTTCTGATAATATTTCTCTTCGTTTTATTAAAGACTCTTTATATATCATTGCCGTTTATATAACATTTATTATAAATTCATCCATAGTCACTGGCAAGTTTCCCACTAGCTGGAAACATGCCGTAGTAACTCCTCTCTTTAAAAATGGGGAAAAAAGCGACGTTAATAACTACCCGCCCGATCTCACTCCTCCCTATTTTTTCTAAAATAATCGAAAAAATCGTCGCTGGGCAACTCACAACATATTTAGAGTCAAACAACCTCCTTTCAAATAACCAACATGGTTTTCGGGCGAAACTGTCTACAGAAACAGCCCTCACAGTCATTACAAACCAAATCTACAATAACATGGATAACAAAAAGATTTCATTACTAACATTGTGTGATCTCTCTAAGGCATTTGATAGTGTAAGTCACACCATTCTTTTAAAGAAAATGCGTAAGTTAAGAATCGACACATTTTGGTTTGAAGACTACCTAGATGAAAGAACACAATCAGTTCGCATTAATAATATCACTTCTTCCAAACTATCAATAGAATATGGTGTACCTCAAGGCTCTATCCTAGGACCAATACTTTTTAATATATTTGTAAATGACATGATAGATAACATCAATGACTGTATGCTTGTTCAATATGCCGATGATACACAATTCCTACACAGTGGCTGGATCCACCAGACTAATAATCTAATAAATAAAACGGAGATAACACTACGAAAAGCAGAACAATATTTTCTCAGTAATGGTTTAATGATGAACGCTAACAAAACTCAATGCATTTTCATTGGAAGTCGCCAATTACTCTCTAAAATACCAAGTAACATCACCATACATTTCAACAATAGCAACATTACACCCGCTATACATGTGAAAAACCTCGGCCTGTACATGGATAGATATCTAACATTTGATAAACATATTAATGAAACTAATAAGAAGGCAATGGGCACTCTCATGTTTATCAATAGAATAAAAAACTTTTTCGACAAAAAGACACGCACAATAATAGTACAATCTCTTGTGTTGAGCATTTTAAATTATTGTACTGTGATATGGGGCACTACAAACACAACTCTACTAACAAATGTACAAAAACTACAAAATTTTGCTGCCAAAGTTGCTGACGGAAGAGCCAGGAAATATGACCATGCCACACCTATTTTACATCAACTACAATGGCTTACTATGAAAGATAAAATAACGTACGACTCAGGAGTAGCAATTTTTAAATATATTAACAAATTTTTTCCTGCCTATTTGCTGACTCTATCAACTGTAAATCAAGTAACCTGTAGCACTACGAGACAACAAAACAATCTGTATGTTCCCAAGGTAAATACTGACACTGGAGCCAGATCCCTCTCTGTGAGAGGACCAAAGATATGGAACGACCTCCCAACACACCTCAAACAGGCCAATACCCTATCTGTATTTAAGTTAAGACTCAAAAATGTACTCATCAATAAACAATATATTTCACATTGTTAATACTGAATAACTGGCTATTGTTCAGTATCACTATTATTTATTTACATCTAAATATGAGGTCTGTCATTTATGTATAATATTTTAATAATGGTCTTCATGGACACTTTGTTCTCTTT
>JAPQNM010000169.1:62500-72500 GCA_029783475.1 Metacarcinus magister | reverse complement strand
CATGAGGCGGTATTACGTGCTCCCCCTCGTCGTGCAGCGTGAGAGGGACGGTGAGGCTGGTGAAGGGCCGTGAAAGGAGTGAATGGAAGGGAGACGAAGGAGTGAAGTGGTCATGCTATCCTGGTGGTCGCCGAAAGAAAGTGTGGCGAAACACTTTTATATTAGGCTTCCTATGAATGGACAATGTTGACCTTATACCACGAGCCTCTGCGATTTTGACGCGAGTTGCATTCGTGTATTGCTGCAGCTTCTGGTTGAGGCAAAACACGGCGCTAGTTGTATCCTTCGTCAGCGAGGACCGTGGAGGTGTGTGGCGAGGGTCAATTTAACATTTTCAGTTTGCCAAGACGTGCTGCTGCTTGGAACTCCCTCGCTTCTGGAGTAATATCCATTAACTCACATATTCATGAAGCAAATAGAAATAAAGTATATTATTAAGAGTGGTAGTAACATGAACAGCAAAAGCGTTAGTGCCGCAATTACAAAGTGCCATTGTTGCTTGGTTCTCTGTACAGTTGTGTCTCTAAAGAAGAATGATTCATTGTTGCTACCTAGAGGCACGTACTATCCTTTTCACACGAGGCGAGACCTTCACTGCATCTAAATTCTCATCAATATAGCTGATGAAAAGAAATAATAAAATGGCTTTCAGAATGGCAGAGCATCGATAGGGGAGACAAAAATTGCAAGAAATCACCTACTCAATATACTGGGTTCATTTCCGCGCAAGCAGTATTAGAAACCTGTTTAGACGGCGTTATATTCTTGAGTAAATGTGTCTGGTTCCCCTGCATAGTAAGGATTTCTTTTTACTCTCTCCTCTTGGCACTGAAGTAATGTTCTCTTCCTCCCCTCCTTTCATAAAGTGTTCTTCCCCTCACTGACCCTCCCACGCACTACACAAGCCGCTTCTCACCCGCCTGCTCTCTCCCACAGTAAAGTACAGCCTGTTTCTTTCTCTCTTTTTTTCACAAACACCAATTCCTTATTCCTTATGTCGGTACCTAAAACATTTGATGATTTTTTTCTTATAACAGCGTAGTTTTATGTTTCCTCCTACTCATTTCTCTGCTCGTCTTACTTCTCATTTTCTATCCGCTGATGTAATAACGGAAATTCGATTTCATAGCAAAGCACAGCAACGTCTCTTTCCTTCTTCTCGTCCTTCTTTTCCCTCAAATTGTAAAATAGCTTTGCTCTTCCCTGCCTCCCTCCCACATCAGTATCACCTTCCTACGTTAGCACAACTTTTCTTTCTCCTACAACATTTCGCAGCATTTCGTCCCTCCCTTGAACTGTCATCCCTTTCCCCTGCGCCGCCTCACACCACAACATTTCACTCTCAAAGCGCCCTTTCAATAATCCTTCTCCACGCTTCTAAGGACCCCATATTTTTTCTTTCACAAGTCTTTCGATAAATCCTTCAAGTCCGTCACTGCAACGTCGCTCAGTCCCCCATTTTGCATAATGTCTTTATTGGTTAAATTTACGTTCTTCCCAACTTCATGCCGCCTCTTGGAGGGCTCTGGCGTGTTTAGTTCAGCGGACAAGTCTTTCTGAGGCGCAGTGATGCTTGGCGAGGAGACGACAGACGAGGACACACCATCACGAGGCAGAGCGTGCACACGAAGGAAAAACTAATAAAACTCAAACTTATGATTGTAAAACGAGGACTGAGAGTATCGAGAGAGAAAATTCATATATGTAATCGTATATATGTCGAAGCGCTTTATATATATATATATATATATATATATATATATATATATATATATATATATATATATATATATATATATATATATATATAGTATATTGTTGTTCCTCTCAAAGCAAGAGAAGTATGAATATGATGTACATAACATATAAACGCAGACACGTATTTATGAATATATTCCAGGAATGGAGTTAATAACGCATGTATGTATTCTTGTCACAAGGTGGTCGGGAGGCAGTGCGTCAGGCTCCAGTGTGGTGTAAGAAAGTGCCGCGCCGTCCACTGCGAACCCGCCAACTTGGACCATAACTCCCTTTGCCTTAGAGGGTTTCAGGGTATACCGAAGCTCCTTAATTTCGAAATATGTCTCACTCACCAAGGAGATACTGGAGCTGGATAGGACTTTCACCCCAACCCCCCTCCTTCCCTCCCACCCTCTCTTCCTCTCTATGTCTGCTCCTCTGCCTCTGACTCTCTTTTCTTCATACTTTTAATTTCACTCTCCTTCCACTTTCTTCATTCCTATACCTCCTCCTCTGTGCCCCCTCTATCCCTACCTCCATCCTCCTCTCATCCCTTCAACACACTTTTTCCTTCTTCCACCTTCTCCTCCCATATCATATCCCCTGCCTCACTTTTTCTTTAAGTTATCTTCTCTTCCCTTCCATTACCTTCACCTCCATTTTGCATCCGCGTCCTTCACTTTCTTTCCGTAACCCATCCCGCCTCCCCTCTGCTGGACAGTCTAGCTTTCCTTTGTCTTGTCGTCACTTCACCACTAGGCTTCATCTTTGAGGCTTCATGATGGATGCATCTACGCACTCAGGTTAACAAGATCACCTGATTGGAGAGACTGTGTTGGCTCTCTCGATACCGTTCATCTCATCTCATTATGTTAACCTGTCTCTTCCCCTCCACCTCGCCTTACCTACACCACACTTACAACAGGAGTCTGAGCTGCCTGCCCCTCCGCTCACACAGGTCTGCCTTCACCTTGTGCCTTCCTTATCTTCCCTATTACTCAGCTCAAGACCTCAAAGAAAAGAGGGAGAGTTCACGCTTCGCTCCCGGCAATTTTACCCGCGGAGAAAGGCAAGCGCTTCCTCACCACCGAGGCTTCATGATCTTTGATGTCTTACTCAAATTATTACTGAAGCCTTTTACTCTTCATCTCGGGGTCCAGCATCAAACTAAGCGTCATTTGGTGGGAGAAGCATCCCTCTTATGTAACCGTGAGTTTTCGTCGTCCAGCTCGTATGAAATGCAATATTTTTCCTCTCATTTTCTCATTTCCAGCTCCGTCCTCCATCCTCCCTCCTCCCTCCTCCCTCTACTTCACCAACCTCTTCCTCTTCGTCACCTTACTCCTTCCCTACTCATTTCCCTTTTTGCCACCCTCGCCCTCCCTTTCATTTCCCCTTCACATTCCTCCTCCACTTATCTCCCCCTTCACTAGCTTCCATACCCTCGCAGCGGCCGACGTGCCTCACTCCAAATAACGAACGTCACTCTTCCCTCCTTCGTCAGTGTCTCCTTCAGTGTCTCCAGTTTGTAATTAGCTCCTTCACCAAAAAAAGAACGGGTGACCTTGTACATTTCTTTCCTACAAATGTTTCTCAAATTGTCTCTGTCTTTGTCTCTCTGTCTCTGTCCTTTCCCGCGCCGCCCCAATATTCGTAAAGCCACAGAATTACAACCACATTGGCGCCAGTGATCCAAATGCCTCATTTTCTTTCTTTTTTATTATTGCAATGAAATGGCAAGCGAGAATTTGCAGCTTATTTCCATTGTATCTCCAAATTTCATGTATCCGTGCAACATTTATTTTTATTTTCTGTTTTAGATTTTACATTATTTTTCAGACTGTTCCTATTCCATTTTTCCCCCTTTGTCTTCACCTCGGGATATGTTCAATTTTTTTTTTTACCTTAGGGTTAATCTTACAATTTATTCCTTACACTTCCATGTTTTTTTTCTTGTCATAAGTCTCGTGAGGTTTTATATATCTTAGCAGCCACAGAGAAAGAGAAAGAGTGAGAGAAAGAGAGAGAGAGAGAGAGAGAGAGAGAGAGAGAGAGAGAGAGAGAGAGAGAGAGAGAGAAGAAAAAAAAAGATGCATATATTCTTATTCAACTATGTATACATTATTTTACTGAGACTTTTTGGTATTTTCTATTTTTCTTTTTTTCTCTCCTCCTCGATCTTTCCCTCCTCGTGTCCTCCCGTCCCCTGCGTGCAATCTTCTTGTCACGTAAATATCTTAACACACACCATTGGCACCACACTTGTACTGGCACACCAAGGCACTGTTTGTCTCTTTAGGCACCTGCAGTCTGCTCCCGACTTTCTGTTAGTAAATTCCTTTCTTACTGCCAGTTATAGAGGAACTTGAATTTATTTAATATATTATCTGGTATTTGCTTTACATCTCTGTTTTTGTTTGATGTAATGCTCTCACTGTTTCTGTATTCTTATTTTTCACGTTTCTCTGCCTATCGTATTTGTGAGTGGCTCTGTATTCTAGTCTCTACACGTCTCTCTCTTTTTCTCTTTGTTGGTATGACTTTGTTGTCTGTAAGTTCTTCCCTCCAGGCACTGTGTACGTGGTGTTACATTTAGCCGAGTGGTCAGCGTGCGTTGTGCCTCCCAGACTCGTGGTCCCGCGGCTCCCATTCCTGAGAAGTACTACAACCGAGGATTTAAAAGATTCTGGTCCTCTTTCCCAAGTGGCTTGTTGAGGGTTCCAAAGTACGAATTTTATACTGTAACTTTCTTTCTTTTTATTTTTCTCTTGTAGTAAATTCAGAGTATGGTTATGTTTAAATCTTTCAATCTTTATTTCGTCACGGCGCGCCTCTTAACACGTCAATCTTTGCACCTCGAAGTGTTAAAGTTTTCCGCGTGTTTATATTATGTTTGACAGTGTTTTTTTTTTGTTTTCTTTTTTTTGTGTGATGTTTCAAACTTATTATAAAACTTGAGTACGTTGTTTGAACCCTTCCAAAAGTTTGCTAATGTTTAACTTATCCTAAGTTTGTGTTCGCTAAGGACGTCTCCAACTTTTTTTTTCTTCCGTGTACTTCGTGTGTTTTCTAATTTGTATTGATGTATACGGTTTTGGTTTCTGTACGGTTTTGGATTCAATAATATGATAGTAAGGTGTAGTACTAATTATGATTATCACACTTAATGAGTACAAAAAAATGAAACACTTGCTGTTTAGTATTTTCTATCACATGTCATATATCAGTGTAATACATACTTAGAAAACTTAATATCTATTGGTAACCTCCCACATGTATTTCACTGTGTGGCACCAAAACACGTCAGTATCCTTATGAACCACGTCCGTTTCAACTATGTATTGATTAGCACGGACCAGCAGTGCAACATGATAAAGCTCATCATCTTCAATCAACACAACAAAACAAAACAAAACAAAACGTGTGTACGCCTGTAGTGACCCTTAGTCTGTAATGGGTTCCGATCACGTGTTACAGTTGTAATCTTTTTCATAATGACTCTTTACGGTGAAATTTGTTTTCCTCTCGACTACATGTTTTCGTACAAATTTCTAAAATATTCTATTGAGTTTCAGCTCGTGGTTATGCTTTGTTTTTAAAGGTAATAAGTATTCTCATGTTATTCGTTTTGTAAGTATGGAGAATGCATTTATAAACAACAATATATTAATTAGTAGAGGGAGGGGAGATTAATGTCTCCCTTAACTCTAAATGCCTTATCTTGGCTAACCCCTTTTAATAGGGGAAATAAGCCAGGTATGTAGATAGATATAGCTCACTATGTAATTGATCGTTAGAAATATTGTGTGTATTGAATCAGTCCTCCATTGAGGTCTTACTACTACCGTTATGACGCCAGATGGTCCTGAGCCGCGACTCAGAGCAATGTGACTAACGAGGAACATTCTGCTCTCTGGTCAAAGGCGAAGTTGATCAGTGGGAAACCCGCAGAAATATAGGAAAACTTGTCGTCCATGCCACTCTCCTGAGGGATAAAGACAATCACGGTAAACACACCTTTTGCTCTCCACCTTTCACCCCTTTGTACATCACTCGTCACAGGAATGGTCCTCTGCTCACCCTGCCCACGTGCCACTCACCTACTGCTAACCCTCCGCCACTTCCCTCATCACGCTTACTGCTTGCTGTCTCCTTCCTGCCGCCACCTCTACGTACCTTGCCTCTTCCCTATGTGTCACTTAGCTTGTCACACGTACCCGCCCCTACCTGCCGCTCCCCCGTCCCTCACTGGCTGACCACTAATCACTAATCACCTGCACCTGTTATAGGGGGCCACTCTGTACTAGCTGCCATCGTTACCTGCCCCCATCAACCCCACCCTTCCCTTAAGTCCCCAATTCGGGTTTATGGTCCGCGATTATAAGCTTCGTGTTGCAATATTCGTGGAGCGTGTCGTTTGGCTGGTTAGAGGCCAAGGAAAAACAAGTGTAATGAGACTTGTGGATGATGGTTCAATTAGAGTCAATGCGGAGAAAACTGGTACGATTATTGTCGGCAGTGTACTTATTGTGTTTTCTAATTTGTATTGATGTATACGGTTTTGGTTTCTGTACGGTTTTGGATTCAATAATATGATAGTAAGGTGTTTCAATGAGAATTCGGTCTTTGTTAAACGGTATTTCCCACATTTTGTTTCGTCGCAACTTGCTCTAATTTTCCAGGAATTGTCTGGATGATAATCGCATTTTGGGAATTCTACGTCGCTATTAATTTCATAACTGTAGCATCACCTTCGCCACAATCAAGGCTCGTGAGGTTTTGAAAGGACATCACCGTGTTTTTCCTCTTCAGATTAATAATGGTTATGACATCAGCTTCATGTGTCTCTATATTACCGTCATTTTTAACTGTCACAATGAACGTGCATTATAACCACTAAACTGACACCGAACATTGATTTCTACCCTAAAATGCAACTCTAGAACGTATAATTTTCCCTCATACCTCACGAAGAATCACACAATGTTATATTCTCCGTAAGAGAGAAGGCAGCACAGCAGTCACTCTTCATTCCTATACAATACTTTCTAAGACTTTATCTATACACATCTATATGAAACACATAATAGTATTTCATTCTACTCAACACCGAACAAAATCTCAAAAAGAAGACACATAAAGTCTTAGAATCATCACACACACACAATACAATCTTGATATATTAACCTCTTTAGATTGGCTGATCTTTCCGTATCCGCCCTAAATTGCACCAATAATGACCATCTCAGTCATAATTACGTTTCCTTATCTGGGTCGCCGCGCACACCTGGGTAGCGGCGGCGCCCGTCCCTCACCTCCCAACTCTGCCAAAACGACGCAGTAAAACTCTAATTCGTTTCCTGAAGCTCGATCGTAAGTGTTTCCATCTTTTGCCTCCGTTCACCTCACCGTCTCCCTGGGTGGTTGGGTGGGTGGGTGGGTGGGTGGGTGGGTGCGTGCGTGCGTGCGTGCGTGCGTGCGTGCGTGCGTGCGTGCGTGTGCGAGAGAGAGAGAGAGAGAGAGAGAGAGAGAGAGAGAGAGAGAGAGAGAGAGAGAGAGAAAGAGAGAGCAAGCATAGTGAGGAGGGAGGGAGGGAGGGAGGGGGACTAGGAGGTGACGCCCCTACCGTCAGTGAAACCTTCCAGCGATTGTTCTTCCAATAAAAGTTACCTCATTACCAAAACACACCACTGACTGCTAGTAATACTGTAACCAACATAGTGATCAGCAGGTCATGACACACATAATGAAAGTCACTTGTCTGGCACGCGATCCACTTGAGTCGTGTGTGTCCAACAGCCATCCGACTTAGTTTTAAGCAGCCAAAGTGAAGGTGGTTTACACACTTCAACACCAACACCTTCGATGTAATTGACGTTGATGTAGAAGCCGCTGCGGAGTATGAAAACTAATCTCAACCTGCGTACATATGCTCGATACTTATTCAGACTTTGATGCGTCTCCGAGTTTGATTGGACCAGGTGATGGCATGTCTGCTGCAGTTAAGGGAGAGAGCAGTGCACGTGAAGGAACCTGTTTGATGTTTTCTTTCTTGTTAGATCCTGTCATTTCCAGCATGTACCGTGGCAGGTCGGGAGAAGGGGAAAATGATTACTGAGAGTACATGTCTGAGGGAAACGAGGATCTTAAAACTAACTAAGAAAAGTTAAAAATTGAAAAACATTATTTCAATGACTTAAATAATTTCGAAGACGTGAAAGAGGATGAACCGGACGAAATTACTGCTATTCCTTCCAGCTTTTCCCCGAATTGAATATATGCTGGTTATCCTCAGCCCACGGGAGCCTGATGATGACATTACCGACATTACTAATGACAAAAATGGCACCGTCGTAACAAAGGAAGGTTACAGGTTTGATGAAGAAGAAAGTATCAACATAGCAGAGGAAGTTGAATACAAAGACGAGGAGAACAAAAACATAATGTGTTCTATTTTCGAGGCAACGAACGAGCAGGTCCCGCCCCACGTGAAGGCAAACAGTACTTCATTGTGAACCTTTCGTTGCCAGCCACAGAAGGAAGTGAAAGAGTTATTTGCTACCAGGAATTAGAAGGACTAGAATCGTTCCTTATTGTTTGTCTCTATGATCTTAATGCAGGAAATTCTTGTTTTATTGATGCCTTTTTAAGATGGTGGTGTGTCACTGGACCAGCGGTTTAGGTGAAGGTAATAAGAAAATATAGAAGAATAAATACCTAAATAAATAAATTAACAAATGAATAAATACACAAAACATTCTTATCATCATACATGGATATTTCGAGTAAATGACTGGCTTTATATGTATGCTTTCTTATCAACATACAAATGCGTGTTTAATGTATTTATACTCAGCCATGTAAATCTTATTAGAAAACAGTTGTCGAATGTGTGTCTGTTTGTCTGTCCTTCTGCCATGCCAAACACAGTAACGTTCTTTACAACACAAGAATAAATCATGCATTTTCCTCGTCACATGAAGCACACACGAGAAAGTTGCATTTATCTTCATTATTTCTCTCTTTTCTTCGCAACATTTACCGCCTGACACACAACACTGCCGTCCCGATGCATGCTGCCGTAATACCATCCATCTAAAATTACTCTCTCTTTCTTTCTTTCTTTTTTCTCTCTCTCTTATTCACACTAGATAAACTACTTCATTTTCCTCTCCTCTTCACCTTTCTCAATATTCCCTCCTCTCGCTCTCCTTTCTGTCCTTCCATCTCTTCCTCCCTCTATCTTCACACTTCACTTCTCCTCCAAACATCACCTTCCAATAATTCCTCTCTTACGCTTTCATTTTCCGCTTTCCTCACATTTTCGTTCTACCACTCATTGTTATCGCTTTTATCTTCTCATTCTTTCTCCTTGCAAGACATGTTCAGTGAGGTTTTAATCTTTATTTTTTTGTAATGTGCTTAAGTGAAGGCTCCTGTGGTTGCTGCAGGGGTATTTTTTTCAAGTTTATGGGACAAGTCTCCTCTGTACGTTGTGATGAGGCGAGACGTGC
Organism: Metacarcinus magister; assembly: GCA_029783475.1. Classification (NCBI taxonomy): domain Eukaryota; kingdom Metazoa; phylum Arthropoda; class Malacostraca; order Decapoda; family Cancridae; genus Metacarcinus; species Metacarcinus magister. The sequence continues at coordinate 63,246 of JAPQNM010000169.1, read as the reverse complement.
TCCTGATTCTACGGTATGATATCAGATTGCAGAAGTTGTGTCGTGTTTGTCTCAGGAACCCTCTACTCGTTTCCTCTTGTGTCGTGTTCATGTCTTGTAGGTGTCACATTGTCATCCCGTCCCTCGTAGACAACCAGCTTAATGATAAATAGTTTCGTTATTGTTTTGCACATGTTTACAATTATCATAGCGTTCCAGGTAGGTCCTTAAAGTTTTAGTTATACATTGTTTTGTGTTCCTTGTGCTCGTCCTGCCTGTGCCTCGTCCAGCTGTCTTGTTACACTTAACCCCAAAAAGTGCCAGCAAGTTTAAAACCAGTGCAGGACAATTTTTTACATATTATTTCTATTGCAAAATCGATGAGGATATGTAAAAAAAAAAAATTGAAAACAACATTATTCTCGACCAAACTTTAGTGAAAACATGAACCAGCTGGACCAGGGAAATATACATGATATTTCCGGGTTGTGCTGGTAACTTGCAAGTATTCCCAACACATTATATTCACGCACACAGGTATTTGAGGCAGTACAAAGGTGATCACGCACTACGTTTTGCATCTAACTGTATATGTGTGATGTAAGTACGCGGACAAGAAGATCTACGGTTATGTAAATAGTCATATTACACATTTTTGGACCATATGTTTGTGCTATATTCTGATATTTTCTTGTCTTTATACTATATATATTAAAAAAAAATTGCTGTATGTTAAGGACTAATTTGTACATGCATAAGTTTTTCAT
>JAPQNM010000169.1:40000-57500 GCA_029783475.1 Metacarcinus magister | reverse complement strand
AAGAATACCAGATTTATAGATGCAAAAAAGAAAAAGTGTTAGATAACATTTGATAAAATAACGACTTTCAATAAAGACTATCAGAATAAAAATGGATGTGATAAAAGAAACAAATCACAAATAACATATATAACACACACACACGCACACGCACACACACACACACACACACACACACACACACACACACACACACACACACACACACACACACACACACACACAATGTACTCTCAAATCTTCAAATCTTCCTCTCTGACATATTCCACTCCTCCATGACTTCCTTCCTTTCCTTCCTCCTCCTACATCAATAGCATTATCAACTGTCTCCCTCCTTCTCTCTTCCTCTTCTTCCCTCCTCCCTTCTCTCGTGTCCTTCCTTCCTTATCTCCATCCACCTTCACCCCGTTCTACACACACACTCCGCAAGTCATCCCTCCCTCCCTCCCTCCCTCCCTCCCCCCTCGCCCCTCCAGAATCATCCATCCTTTCTCTCAGTAAAGATTTTGTGTCAGAAGAGCGACTAGAAGACCAGAACTACACCTTGAATGTAAATTGGCAACGAGGAGCGATGATGTGTCCACTCTACCCCCCCAAAAAGAGAGAGAGAGAGAGAGAGAGAGAGAGAGAGAGAGAGAGAGAGAGAGAGAGAGAGAGAGAGGAGAGAGAGAGAGAGAGAGAGAGAGAGAGAGAGAGAGTGTGTGTGTGTGTGTATATGATTGCGAGAACTTTACCTCTTTTGTTCAATTTTTATTTCACTATTACATCTAACTTTTCATAATGTGGTGTCTGTTTTTTTTTCTCTCTAACTGACCAATTACAGCATCGTTAAGCAAATTCCCGGGAAACTCGAGTCAGCAAAAAGGTCATTGCCGCCAAAAACAAAATAAAAAAAGAAAATAAAGAAATGAATGAATAAAGACATGAGTGAACTAATATGAGACAAAAAGAAACACAAGAAAAAAGACCCCAATAAAATTTTAAACCAAACCAAAACATACAATACAAAATCTACAACATTGCGACCAACCAGTAAAACTTTATATACTGGATACTCCCTTCCTCCTCAACATTAGAAGAAAAAAAAAACTTACTTTCCCCCAAGACACACTGAGCTGAGGAGGAGGAAGAAGAAGAAGAGGAGGAGGAGGAGGAGGAGGAGGAGGAAGAGGAGGAGGAGGAGAAGGATGTTGTGCAGGGGACACGGAAGAGTCAAGATGAGAGAGGAAGGAAAATTGGGTCATCATCTCTCGATCATATGCGAAGGCGACTAGGAGCCTTTTGGGAAATTAGGCAGCAAAACCTTTAATCATAATCTGCGGCCGAGGGGAGGGTGGGGCGGTGGTGAGGGGAAAAGGCGGGGGGGAGGGCACTGAGGGGACGACGAAAGACAAGGAGTGAAGGGTGGAGTGAGGGGACAGGGTAGGCAGTGAAGGGGATGATGTAAGGCTGTGAAGAGTGAAGGGGTGGGAGATTTTTTTCTTTCTCTCTCTCTCTCTCTCTCTCTCTCTCTCTCTCTCTCTCTCTCTCTCTCTCTCTCTCTCTCTCTCTCTCTCATCAGTGGTTCCTTTCCCTGAGATGAGAAGGCGATCTATTGCAGCAAACTGAGCTAAACGAGTGCTGTTAAAACTTTGATGTCCTTTCTCTCCTCCCTAATAAAGACGCCGACCTTCCGAGAACAGGCTTATTACCTTACCTTCCTTTCTCTTCCTTCCTCATCCCTCATCATCATCAACATCATCACCACTATCATCACATGCACCACTAGTATTTGTTTGTGGTGTTTAATTCAAATAGTTTGTGCACTTAATTATTTTTTTCTTTTAATCATATTTTTATTTTTATTTTTTTTGTCGTCTTATGAATAGTTCTGAATTTTTTTTTTTTTTTTAAGGTTTTTGTGTTTACTCTCATTCTTTTGTTTCTTGCATTTTTTCTTTTGTTTTTTTTCTTAATTCAAATAACTTGTATTTCTCCCTTATTTTTTTTTCTCTCGTCCTACAATTAAATCATTAACCCATTCAGTTCTTGCGGCACACCGTATGTGCCTGCAGCGTCTCCCTCTCCTGTGTTTGCGGCACGACGTCTGTGCCAAGATCTTTATATCATTCCCATGCATATACCAAACGTATGATGACAATAAGTATAGGCCAGTGTAACAACTTTTATCATTATTTACAAATTTCTATTGTCTTATGTACCAGAATTACCGTTCTTATGAGTATTTATGTGATATTAGATAGATAATTTTACGGTACGATAAACTGCGGTTTGGCAACACCGCCGGCAGCAATATATAACCGTCGCTCCGTCGGCCGTCAGCGACGGGCTCTTCTAGCTACCATTAGATATTGGATATTGAAACTATTGGAAATATTGGATATATCATTGCAGCATCTGATACACCTAATTAAACTGTACAACTGTCATTATGAATATTTGTTCTATGACTAATAATTACGCAGTAAAATGAAACTTAATATTTATATAAAAACATGACTTTCCTCCTCATTTTCCCGAAAGCTATTAGAGATATTGGAAATATCATTGCAGCATCTGATACACCTAATTAAACTGTACAACTGATATTATGAATATTTGTTCTATGACTAATAATTACGCAGTAAAATTAAACTTAATATTTATATAAAAACATGACTTTCCTCCTCATTTTCTCGAAAGCTATTAGAGATATTGGAAATATCATTGCAGCATCTGATACACCTAATTAAACTGTACAACTGATATTATGAATATTTGTTCTATGACTAATAATTACGCAGTAAAATGAAACTTAATATTTATATAAAAACATGACTTTCCTCCTCATTTTCCCGAAAGCTATTAGAGATATTGGAAATATCATTGCAGCATCTGATACACCTAATTAAACTGTACAACTGTCATTATGAATATTTGTTCTATGACTAATAATTACGCAGTAAAATGAAACTATATATTTATATAAAAACATGACTTTCCTCCTCATTTTCTCGAAAGCTATTAGAGATATTGGAAATATCATTGCAGCATCTGATAGACCTAATTAAAACTGTACAACTGTCATTATGAATATTTGTTCTATGACTAATAATTACGCAGTAAAATGAAACTTATATTTATATAAAACATGACTTTCCTCCTCATTTTCCCGAAAGCTATTAGAGATATTGGAAATATCATTGCAGCATCTGATACACCTAATTAAACTGTACAACTGATATTATGAATATTTGTTCTATGACTAATAATTACGCAGTAAAATGAAACTTAATATTTATATAAAAACATGACTTTCCTCCTCATTTTCTCGAAAGCTATTAGAGATATTGGAAATATCATTGCAGCATCTGATAGACCTAATTAAACTGTAACACTGATATTATGAATATTTGTTCTATGACTAATAATTACGCAGTAAAATGAAACTTAATATTTATTAAAAACATGACTTTCCTCCTCATTTTCCCGAAAGCTATTAGAGATATTGGAAATATCATTGCAGCATCTGATACACCTAATTAAACTGTACAACTGTCATTATGAATATTTGTTCTATGACTAATAATTACGCAGTAAAATGAAACTTAATATTTATATAAAAACATGAATTTCCTCCTCATTTTCTCGAAAGCTATTAGAGATATTGGAAATATCATTGCAGCATCTGATAGACCTAATTAAACTGTAAAACTGAAATTATGAATATTTGTTCTATGACTAATAATTACGCAGTAAAATGAAACTTAATATTTATATAAAAACATGACTTTACTCCTCATTTTCTCGAAAGCTATTAGAGATATTGGAAATATCATTACAGCATCTGATACACCTAATTAAACTGTACAACTGTCATTATGAATATTTGTTCTATGACTAATAATTACGCAGTAAAACGAAACTTAATATTTATATATAAACATGACTTTTCTCCTCATTTCCTCGAAAGCTATTAGAGATATTGAAAATATCATTGCAGCATCTGATACACCTAATTAAACTGTACAACTGTCATTATGAATATTTGTTCTATGACTAATAATTACTCAGTAAAATGAAACTTAATATTTTCCATCAACATTGGTAAAGTATTAGATCCACCATACTGATTTTATCATCTGTTTTAACCCAAATAAATTCCTTTATAGAAATAAAAGTTGCTGGTGAAATTAACTGAAACTAAGCTGAAAGTCTTACATTATTCCTATGTACAACATACTTTAAAAAAAACAAAATCGAAGAGGAAAAATTTATGCAAAAATTTCCCGAAGTAGCAAAAATGACAAAAAATCCAGCCTAGGTTGAGATCAATTCTACACATCCACGAGGGTCTGTAAGATGGTTAAACGTGTTGCAAGGCATAGTTATGAACTGCTTTGAGCTGTAACAGTCATTACAAGAATATTCGTGGAAGTTAAGAGTATATGTGTTCCTTACGGGGTAACGGGTCGTGTCGAGGAGTATACGCGGGTTACTGATAGCTCTTGATGGAGCTTGACACTGCAATAAAAGTACTGCATTACATTTTTTTAATGGAAATAAATCACTTCCATAGCCATTGGCACCGGTGACAGAGTCAGTAGTGAAAATTTTGATCGGCCGGTCATGACCGAACGAGCGGTGGGAATTGAGTTGTTTTCTGCCTCTATACACCTAATTCTAGTGAGCCTTATCTTGATGCAGCAGCATTTAAGAAGGTGAGAGGAAGGCTATGTACACTACAGGAGTATTCAAACAGACTCTGCCATCCTGAAATAGTGTATAAAAACTGGTTTTCATCACAGTTGCTACTGAAACTAGCTGTAACTCCTTTCGTTTGACTCGTATTGAATTTTCAAGCATGGATTCAGAATGTGCAGAGTTTTCCGATCCTTATGGTATGTAACAAGTACCGATAAACACAGTATTAAGAAAATATATATTACGTCCTCACGTAAATTACGTAGATTATAAATAACGAAAAAAGAAACTAGACGCAGGATTGGAATGGGATAGGGTTTAAAAGAAAGCGAAAAATATTTATGATTTCACAACATAACTCTTTGTTATATTTGATCGGTATCTATCTCATGAAAAATAGTTATTTACTAAAATGTTGATATCATTAAACAACCAATATTAGCTTCTAAGCTAAGATACCAATTGAACAAAGTGCTTTGTTTATTAGTTGGTAATTTCATAAGGAATATCTGATATCTTTTCCATCAACATTGGTAAAGTATTAGATCCACCATACTGATTTTATCATCTGTTTTAACCCAAATAAATTCCTTTATAGAAATAAAAGTTGCTGGTGAAATTAACTGAAACTAAGCTGAAAGTCTTACATTATTCCTATGTACAACATACTTTAAAAAAAACAAAATCGAAGAGGAAAATTTTGCAAAAAATTTCCCGAAGTAGCAAAAATGACAAAAAATCCAGCCTAGGTTGAGATCAATTCTACACATCCACGAGGGTCTGTAAGATGGTTAAACGTGTTGCAAGGCATAGTTATGAACTGCTTTGAGCTGTAACAGTCATTACAAGAATATTCGTGGAAGTTAAGAGTATATGTGTTCCTTACGGGGTAACGGGTCGTGTCGAGGAGTATACGCGGGTTACTGATAGCTCTTGATGGAGCTTGACACTGCAATAAAAGTACTGCATTACATTTTTTTAATGGAAATAAATCACTTCCATAGCCATTGGCACCGGTGACAGAGTCAGTAGTGAAAATTTTGATCGGCCGGTCATGACCGAACGAGCGGTGGGAATTGAGTTGTTTTCTGCCTCTATACACCTAATTCTAGTGAGCCTTATCTTGATGCAGCAGCATTTAAGAAGGTGAGAGGAAGGCTATGTACACTACAGGAGTATTCAAACAGACTCTGCCATCCTGAAATAGTGTATAAAAACTGGTTTTCATCACAGTTGCTACTGAAACTAGCTGTAACTCCTTTCGTTTGACTCGTATTGAATTTTCAAGCATGGATTCAGAATGTGCAGAGTTTTCCGATCCTTATGGTATGTAACAAGTACCGATAAACACAGTATTAAGAAAATATATATTACGTCCTCACGTAAATTACGTAGATTATAAATAACGAAAAAAGAAACTAGACGCAGGATTGGAATGGGATAGGGTTTAAAAGAAAGCGAAAAATATTTATGATTTCACAACATAACTCTTTGTTATATTTGATCGGTATCTATCTCATGAAAAATAGTTATTTACTAAAATGTTGATATCATTAAACAACCAATATTAGCTTCTAAGCTAAGATACCAATTGAACAAAGTGCTTTGTTTATTAGTTGGTAATTTCATAAGGAATATCTGATATCTTTTCCATCAACATTGGTAAAGTATTAGATCCACCATACTGATTTTATCATCTGTTTTAACCCAAATAAATTCCTTTATAGAAATAAAAGTTGCTGGTGAAATTAACTGAAACTAAGCTGAAAGTCTTACATTATTCCTATGTACAACATACTTTAAAAAAAACAAAATCGAAGAGGAAAATTTTGCAAAAAATTTCCCGAAGTAGCAAAAATGACAAAAAATCCAGCCTAGGTTGAGATCAATTCTACACATCCACGAGGGTCTGTAAGATGGTTAAACGTGTTGCAAGGCATAGTTATGAACTGCTTTGAGCTGTAACAGTCATTACAAGAATATTCGTGGAAGTTAAGAGTATATGTGTTCCTTACGGGGTAACGGGTCGTGTCGAGGAGTATACGCGGGTTACTGATAGCTCTTGATGGAGCTTGACACTGCAATAAAAGTACTGCATTACATTTTTTTAATGGAAATAAATCACTTCCATAGCCATTGGCACCGGTGACAGAGTCAGTAGTGAAAATTTTGATCGGCCGGTCATGACCGAACGAGCGGTGGGAATTGAGTTGTTTTCTGCCTCTATACACCTAATTCTAGTGAGCCTTATCTTGATGCAGCAGCATTTAAGAAGGTGAGAGGAAGGCTATGTACACTACAGGAGTATTCAAACAGACTCTGCCATCCTGAAATAGTGTATAAAAACTGGTTTTCATCACAGTTGCTACTGAAACTAGCTGTAACTCCTTTCGTTTGACTCGTATTGAATTTTCAAGCATGGATTCAGAATGTGCAGAGTTTTCCGATCCTTATGGTATGTAACAAGTACCGATAAACACAGTATTAAGAAAATATATATTACGTCCTCACGTAAATTACGTAGATTATAAATAACGAAAAAAGAAACTAGACGCAGGATTGGAATGGGATAGGGTTTAAAAGAAAGCGAAAAATATTTATGATTTCACAACATAACTCTTTGTTATATTTGATCGGTATCTATCTCATGAAAAATAGTTATTTACTAAAATGTTGATATCATTAAACAACCAATATTAGCTTCTAAGCTAAGATACCAATTGAACAAAGTGCTTTGTTTATTAGTTGGTAATTTCATAAGGAATATCTGATATCTTTTCCATCAACATTGGTAAAGTATTAGATCCACCATACTGATTTTATCATCTGTTTTAACCCAAATAAATTCCTTTATAGAAATAAAAGTTGCTGGTGAAATTAACTGAAACTAAGCTGAAAGTCTTACATTATTCCTATGTACAACATACTTTAAAAAAAACAAAATCGAAGAGGAAATATTTCCCGAAGTAGCAAAAATGACAAAAAATCCAGCCTAGGTTGAGATCAATTCTACACATCCACGAGGGTCTGTAAGATGGTTAAACGTGTTGCAAGGCATAGTTATGAACTGCTTTGAGCTGTAACAGTCATTACAAGAATATTCGTGGAAGTTAAGAGTATATGTGTTCCTTACGGGGTAACGGGTCGTGTCGAGGAGTATACGCGGGTTACTGATAGCTCTTGATGGAGCTTGACACTGCAATAAAAGTACTGCATTACATTTTTTTAATGGAAATAAATCACTTCCATAGCCATTGGCACCGGTGACAGAGTCAGTAGTGAAAATTTTGATCGGCCGGTCATGACCGAACGAGCGGTGGGAATTGAGTTGTTTTCTGCCTCTATACACCTAATTCTAGTGAGCCTTATCTTGATGCAGCAGCATTTAAGAAGGTGAGAGGAAGGCTATGTACACTACAGGAGTATTCAAACAGACTCTGCCATCCTGAAATAGTGTATAAAAACTGGTTTTCATCACAGTTGCTACGAAAGCTATTAGAGATATTGGAAATATAATTGAAGCATCTGATAGACCTAATTAAACTGTACAAATGATATTATGAATATTTGTTCTATGACTAATAATTACGCAGTAAAATGAAACTTAATATTTATATAAAAACATGACTTTCCTCCTCATTTTCTCGAAAGCTATTAGAGATATTGGAAATATCATTGCAGCATCTGATACACCTAATTAAACTGTACAACTGATATTATGAATATTTGTTCTATGACTAATAATTACGCAGTAAAATGAAACTTAATATTTATATAAAAACATGACTTTCCTACTCATTTTCCCGAAAGCTATTAGAGATATTGGAAATATCATTGCAGCATCTGATACACCTAATTAAACTGTACAACTGTCATTATGAATATTTGTTCTATGACTAATAATTACGCAGTAAAATGAAACTTAATATTTATATAAAAACATGAATTTCCTCCTCATTTTCTCGAAAGCTATTAGAGATATTGGAAATATCACTGCAGCATCTGATAGACCTAATTAAACTGTAAAACTGAAATTATGAATATTTGTTCTATGACTAATAATTACGCAGTAAAATGAAACTTAATATTTATATAAAAACATGACTTTCCTCCTCATTTTCTCGAAAGCTATTAGAGATATTGGAAATATCATTGCAGCATCTGATACACCTAATTAAACTGTACAACTGTCATTATGAATATTTGTTCTATGACTAATAATTACGCAGTAAAATGAAACTTAATATTTATATAAAAACATGACTTTTCCTCCTCATTTCCTCGAAAGCTATTAGAGATATTGGAAATATCATTGCAGCATCTGATACACCTAATTAAACTGTACAACTGTCATTATGAATATTTGTTCTATGACTAATAATTACGCAGTAAAATGAAACTTAATATATATATAAAAACATGAATTTTCCTCCTCATTTTCTCGAAAGCTATTAGAGATATTGGAAATATCATTGCAGCATCTGATAGACCTAATTAAACTGTAAAACTGAAATTATGAATATTTGTTCTATGACTAATAATTACGCAGTAAAATTGAAACTTTATATTTATATAAAAACATGATTTTCCTCCTCATTTTCTCGAAAGCTATTAGAGATATTGGAAATATCATGCAGCATCTGATACACCTAATTAAACTGTACAACTGTCATTATGAATATTTGTTCTATGACTAATAATTACGCAGTAAAATGAAACTTAATATTTATATAAAAACATGACTTTCCTCCTCATTTTCCCGAAAGCTATTAGAGATATTTGAAATATCATTGCAGCATCTGATACACCTAATTAAACTGTACAACTGTCATTATGAATATTTGTTCTATGACTAATAATTACGCAGTAAAATGAAACTTAATATTTATATAAAAACATGAATTTCCTCCTCATTTTCTCGAAAGCTATTAGAGATATTGGAAATATCATTGCAGCATCTGATACACCTAATTAAACTGTACAACTGATATTATGAATATTTGTTCTATGACTAATAATTACGCAGTAAAATGAAACTTTATATTATATAAAAACATGACTTTCCTCCTCATTTTCCCGAAAGCTATTAGAGATATTGGAAATATCATTGCAGCATCTGATACACCTAATTAAACTGTACAACTGTCATTATGAATATTTGTTTCTATGACTAATAATTACGCAGTAAAATGAAACTTAATATTTATATAAAAACATGACTTTCCTCCTCATTTTCCCGAAAGCTATTAGAGATATTGGAAATATCATTGCAGCATCTGATACACCTAATTAAACTGTACAACTGATCATTATGAATATTTGTTCTATGACTAATAATTACGCAGTAAAATAAACTTAATATTTATATAAAAACATGACTTTCCTCCTCATTTTCCCGAAAGCTATTAGAGATATTGGAAATATCATTGCAGCATCTGATACACCTAATTAAACTGTACAAACTGTCATTATGAATATTTGTTCTATGACTAATAATTACGCAGTAAAATGAAACTTAATATTTATATAAAAACATGACTTTCCTCCTCATTTTCCCGAAAGCTATTAGAGATATTGGAAATATCATTGCAGCATCTGATACACCTAATTAAACTGTACAACTGTCATTATGAATATTTGTTCTATGACTAATAATTACGCAGTAAAATAAACTTAATATTTATATAAAAACATGACTTTCCTCCTCATTTTCCCGAAAGCTATTAGAGATATTGGAAATATCATTGCAGCATCTGATACACCTAATTAAACTGTACAACTGATATTATGAATATTTGTTCTATGACTAATAATTACGCAGTAAAATTAAACTTAATATTTATATAAAAACATGACTTTCCTCCTCATTTTCTCGAAAGCTATTAGAGATATTGGAAATATCATTGCAGCATCTGATACACCTAATTAAACTGTACAAACTGATATTATGAATATTTGTTCTATGACTAATAATTACGCAGTAAAATGAAACTTAATATTTATATAAAAACATGACTTTCCTCCTCATTTTCTCGAAAGCTATTAGAGATATTGGAAATATCATTGCAGCATCTGATACACCTAATTAAACTGTACAAACTGATATTATGAATATTTGTTCTATGACTAATAATTACGCAGTAAAATGAAACTTAATATTTATATAAAAACATGACTTTCCTCCTCATTTTCTCGAAAGCTATTAGAGATATTGGAAATATCATTGCAGCATCTGATACACCTAATTAAACTGTACAACTGATATTATGAATATTTGTTCTATGACTAATAATTACGCAGTAAAATGAAACTTAATATTTATATAAAAACATGATTTTCCTCCTCATTTTCTCGAAAGCTATTAGAGATATTGGAAATATCACTGCAGCATCTGATAGACCTAATTAAACTGTAAAACTGACATTATGAATATTTGTTCTATGACTAATAATTACGCAGTAAAATGAAACTAATATTTATATAAAAACATGACATTCCTCCTCATTTTCTCGAAAGCTATTAGAGATATTGGAAATATCATTGCAGCATCTGATAGACCTAATTAAAATCTACTACTGTCATTATGAATATTTTCACTAGTACTAATAATACTGAATTTTACTTTTTTATAAAATTACTTTCTTCCTCGTTTTCTCGAAAGCTATTAGAGATATTGGAAATATCATTGCATCATCTGATACACCTAATTCAAACTGTACAACTGATATTATGAATATTTGTTCTATGACTAATAATTACGCAGTAAAATAAAACCGTATTTTTATATAAAAACATGATTTTCCTCGTCATTTTCTCGAAAGCTATTAGAGATATTGGAAATATAATTGCAGCATCTGATAGACCTAATTAAACTGTACAACTGATATTATGAATATTTGTTCTATGACTAATAATTACGCAGTAAAATGAAACTTAATATTTATATAAAAACATGACTTTCCTCCTCATTTTCTCGAAAGCTATTAGAGATATTGGAAATATCATTGCAGCATCTGATACACCTAATTAAACTGTACAACTGATATTATGAATATTTGTTCTATGACTAATAATTACGCAGTAAAATGAAACTTAATATTTATATAAAAACATGACTTTCCTCCTCATTTTCTCGAAAGCTATTAGAGATATTGGAAATATCATTGCAGCATCTGATACACCTAATTAAACTGTACAAACTGAAATTATGAATATTTGTTCTATGACTAATAATTACGCAGTAAAATGAAACTTAATATTTATATAAAAACATGACTTTCCTCCTCATTTTCTCGAAAGCTATTAGAGATATTGGAAATATCATTGCAGCATCTGATACACCTAATTAAACTGTACAACTGTCATTATGAATATTTGTTCTATGACTAATAATTACGCAGTAAAATGAAACTTAATATTTATATAAAAACATGACTTTCCTCCTCATTTTCTCGAAAGCTATTAGAGATATTGGAAATATCATTGCAGCATCTGATAGACCTAATTAAACTGTAAAACTGACATTATGAATATTTGTTCTATGACTAATAATTACGCAGTAAAATTAAACTATATATTTATATAAAAACATGACATTCCTCCTCATTTTCTCGAAAGCTATTAGAGATATTGGAAATATCATTGCAGCATCTGATAGACCTGATTAAAATCTACTACTGTCATTATGAATATTTGTCACTAGTACTAATCAATACTGAATTTTACTTTTTTTAAAAATTACTTTCTTCCTCGTTTTCTCGAAAGCTATTAGAGATATTGGAAATATCATTGCATCATCTGATACAACTAATTCAACTGTACAACTGATATTATGAATATTTGTTCTATGACTAATAATTACGCAGTAAAATAAAACCGTATTTTTTATAAAAACATGATTTTCCTCGTCATTTTCTCGAAAGCTATTAGAGATATTGGAAATATAATTGCAGCATCTGATAGACCTAACTAAACTGTACAACTGATATTATGAATATTTGTTCTATGACTAATAATTACGCAGTAAAATGAAACTTAATATATTTATAAAAACATGACTTTCCTCCTCATTTTCACGAAAGCTATTAGAGATATTGGAAATATCATTGCAGCATCTGATACACCTAATTAAACTGTACAACTGTCATTATGAATATTTGTTCTATGACTAATAATTACGCAGTAAAATGAAACTTAATTTTATATAAAAACATGACTTTCCTCCTCATTTTCTCGAAAGCTATTAGAGATATTGGAAATATCATTGCAGCATCTGATACAACTAATTAGATTGTACAACTCTCATTATGAATATTTTTTCTATGACTAATAATTACGCAGTAAAATGAAACTTAATATTTATATAAAAACACTATTTTCCTCCTCATTTTCTCGAAAGCTATTAGAGATATTGGAAATATCATTGCAGCATCTGATAGACCTAATTAAACTGTGAAACTAAATTATGAATATTTATTCTATGACTAATAATTACGCAGTAAAATTAAACTTTATTTTAATATAAAAACATGACTTTCCTTCTAATTTTCTCGAAAGCTATTAGAGATATTGGAAATATCATTACAGCATCTGATACACCTAATTAAACTGTACAACTGTCATTATGAATATTTGTTCTATGACTAATAATTACTCAGTAAAATGATACAAAATATTTTTATATAAACATATCTTTTCTCCTTATTTCCTCGAAAAGCTATTAGAGATATTGGAAATATCATTGCAGCATCTGATAGACCTAATTAAACTGTACAACTGATATTATGAATATTTGTTCTATGACTAATAATTACGCAGTAAAATTAAACTTAATATTTATTTAAAAACATGACTCTCCTCATTTTCTCGAAAGCTATTAGAGATATTGGAAATATCATTGCAGCATCTGATACACCTAATTAAACTCTACAACTGGGATTATGAATATTTGTTCTATGACTAATAATTACGCAGTAAAATGAAACTTAATATATATATAAAAACATAACTTTCCTCCTCATTTTCTCGAAAGCTATTAGAGATATTGGAAATATCATTGCAGCATCTGATACACCTAATTAAACTGTAAAACTGTCATTATGAATATTTATTCTATGACTAATAATTACGCAGTAAAATGAAACTTAATATTTATATATAAACATGACTTTCCTCCTCATTTTCTCGAAAGCTATTAGAGATATTGGAAAATATCATTGCAGCATCTGATACACCTAATTAAACTGTACAACTGATATTATGAATATTTGTTCTATGACTAATAATTACGCAGTAAAATGAAACTTAATATTTATATAAAAACATGACTTTCCTCCTCATTTTCACGAAAGCTATTAGAGATATTGGAAATATCATTGCAGCATCTGATACACCTAATTAAACTGTACAACTGCCATTATGAATATTTGTTCTATGACTAATAATTACGCAGTAAAATTAAACTTAATATTTATATAAAAACATGATTTTCCTCCTCTTTTCTCGAAAGCTATTAGAGATATTGGAAATATCATTGCAGCATCTGATAGACCTAATTAAACTGTAAAACTGATATTATGAATATTTGTTCTATGACTAATAATTACGCAGTAAAATTAAACTTAATATTTATATAAAAACATGACTTTCCTCTCATTTTCTCGAAAGCTATTAGAGATATTGGAAATATCATTGCAGCATCTGATACACCTAATTAAACTGTACAACTGTCATTATGAATATTTGTTCTATGACTAATAATTACGCAGTAAAATGAAACTTAATATTTATTAAAAACATGACTTTCCTCCTCATTTTCTCGAAAGCTATTAGAGATATTGGAAATATCATTGCAGCATCTGATACACCTAATTAAACTGTACAACTGATATTATGAATATTTGTTCTATGGCTAATAATTACGCAGTAAAATGAAACTTAATATTTATATAAAAACATGACTTTCCTCCTCATTTTCACGAAAGCTATTAGAGATATTGGAAATATCATTGCAGCATCTGATACACCTAATTAAACTGTAA
This sequence comes from Metacarcinus magister, assembly GCA_029783475.1. Lineage (NCBI taxonomy): Eukaryota > Metazoa > Arthropoda > Malacostraca > Decapoda > Cancridae > Metacarcinus > Metacarcinus magister. The sequence continues at coordinate 42,777 of JAPQNM010000169.1, read as the reverse complement.
AACTGAAATTATGAATATTTGTTCTATGACTAATAATTACGCAGTAAAATGAAACTTAATATTTATATAAAAACATGACTTTCCTCCTCATTTTCTCGAAAGCTATTAGAGATATTGGAAATATCATTGCAGCATCTGATACACCTAATTAAACTGTACAACTGTATTATGAATATTTGTTCTATGACTAATAATTACGCAGTAAAATGAAACTTAATATTTATATAAAAACATGATTTTCCTCCTCATTTTCTCGAAAGCTATAAAGAGATATTGGAAATATCACTGCAGCATCTGATAGACCTAATTAAACTGTAAAACTGACATTATGAATATTTGTTCTATGACTAATAATTACGCAGTAAAATTAAACTATATATTTATATAAAAACATGACATTCCTCCTCATTTTCTCGAAAGCTATTAGAGATATTGGAAATATCATTGCAACCTCCGATAGACCTGATTAAAATCTACTACTGTCATTATGAATATTTTCACTAGTACTAATCAATACTGAATTTTCCTTTTTATAAAATTATTTACTTCCTCGTTTTCTCGAAAGCTATTAGAGATATTGGAAATACCATTGCATCATCTGATACAACTAATTCAACTGTACAACTGATATTATGAATATTTGTTCTATGACTAATAATTACGCAGTAAAATAAAACCGTATTTTTTTATAAAAACATGATTTTCCTCGTCATTTTCTCGAAAGCTATTAGAGATATTGGAAATATAATTGCAGCATCTGATAGACCTAACTAAATTGTACAATTGATATTATGAATATTTGTTCTATGGCTAATAATTATGCAGTAAAATGAAACTTAATATATTTATAAAAACATGACTTTCCTCCTCATTTTCACGAAAGCTATTAGAGATATTAGAAATATCATTGCAGCTTCTGATACACCTAACTAAACTGTACAACTGATATTATGAATATTTGTTCTATGGCTAATAATTACGCAGTAAAATGAAACTTAATATTTATATAAAAACATGACTTTCCTCCTCATTTTCACGAAAGCTATTAGAGATATTAGAAATATCATTGCAGCATCTAATACACCTAATTAAACTGTAAAACTGAAATTATGAATATTTGTTCTATGACTAATAACTACGCAGTAAAATGAAACTTTATATTTATATAAAAACATGACTTTCTTCCTCATTTTCTCGAAAGCTATTAGAGATATTGGAAATATCAATGCAGCATCTGATACACCTAATTAAGCTGTACAACTGGTATTATGAATATTTGTTCTATGACTAATAATTACGCAGTAAAATGAAACTTAATATTTATATAAAAACATGATTTTCCTCCTCATTTTCTCGAAAGCTAAAAGAGATATAGGAAATATCACTTCAGCATCTGATAGACCTAATTAAACTGTAAAACTGACATTATGAATATTTGTTCTATGAATAATAATTACGCAGTAAAATTAAACTATATATTTATATAAAAACATGACATTCCTCCTCATTTTCTCGAAAGCTATTAGAGATATTGGAAATATCATTGCAGCATCCGATAGACCTGATTAAAATCTACTACTGTCATTATGAATATTTTCACTAGTACTAATCAATACTGAATTTTACTTTTTTTAAAATTATTTACTTCCTCGTTTTCTCGAAAGCTATTAGAGATATTGGAAATACCATTGCATCATCTGATACAACTAATTCAACTGTACAACTGATATTATGAATATTTGTTCTATGACTAATAATTACGCAGTAAAATAAAACCGTATTTTTTTATAAAAACATGATTTTCCTCGTCATTTTCTCGAAAGCTATTAGAGATATTGGAAATATAATTGCAGCATCTGATAGACCTAACTAAATTGTACAATTGATATTATGAATATTTGTTCTATGGCTAATAATTATGCAGTAAAATGAAACTTAATATATTTATAAAAACATGACTTTCCTCCTCATTTTCACGAAAGCTATTAGAGATATTAGAAATATCATTGCAGCATCTAATACACCTAATTAAACTGTAAAACTGTCATTATGAATATTTGTTCTATGACTAATAATTACGCAGTAAAATGAAACTTAATTTTAATATAAAAACATGATTTCCCCCTCATTTTCTCGAAATCTATTAGAGATATTGAAAATATCATTGCAGCATCTGATACAACTAATTAGATTGTACAACTCTCATTATGAATATTTTTTCTATGACTAATAATTACGCAGTAAAATGAAACTTAATATTTATATAAAAACACTATTTTCCTCCTCATTTTCTCGAAAGCTATTAGAGATATTGGAAATATCATTGCAGCATCTGATAGACCTAATTAAACTGTGAAACATAAATTATGAATATTTATTCTATGACTAATAATTACGCAGTAAAATTAAACTTTATTTTAATATAAAAACATGACTTTCCTTCTAATTTTCTCGAAAGCTATTAGAGATATTGGAAATATCATTACAGCATCTGATACACCTAATTAAACTGTACAACTGTCATTATGAATATTTGTTCTATGACTAATAATTACTCAGTAAAATGATACTTAATATTTTTATATAAACATATCTTTTCTCCTTATTTCCTCAAAAGCTGTTAGAGATATTGGAAATATCATTGCAGCATCTGATAGACCTAATTAAACTGTACAACTGATATTATGAATATTTGTTCTATGACTAATAATTACGCAGTAAAATTAAACTTAATATTTATTTAAAAACATGACTCTCCTCATTTTCTCGAAAGCTAT
>JAPQNM010000169.1:0-35000 GCA_029783475.1 Metacarcinus magister | reverse complement strand
TTATTAGTCATAAAACAAATATTCATAATGACAGTTGTACAGTTTAATTAGTGTATCAGATGCTGCAATCATATTTCCAATATCTCTAATAGCTTTCGGGAAAATGAGTAGGAAAGTCATGTTTTTATATAAATATTAAGTTTCATTTTACTGCGTAATTATTAGTCATAGAACAAATATACATAATTTCAGATTTACAGTTTAATTAGGTCTATCAGATACTGCAATGATATTTCCAATATCTCTAATAGCTTTCGAGAAAATGAGGAGGAAATTCATGTTTTTATATATAATATAAGTTTCATTTTACTGCGTAATTATTAGTCATACAACAAATATTAATAATGACAGTTATACAGTTTAATTAGGTGTATTAGATGCTGCAATGATATTTCCAATATCTCTAATAGCTTTCGAGGAAATAAGGAGAAAAGATATGTTTATATAAAAATATTAAGTTCATTTTACCGAGTAATTATTAGTCATAGAACAAATATTCATAATGACAGTTGTACAGTTTAATTAGGTGTATCAGATGCTGTAATGATATTTCCAATATCTCTAATAGCTTTCGAGAAAATTAGAAGGAAAGTCATGTTTTTATATTAAATATAAGTTTAATTTTACTGCGTAATTATTAGTCATGGAAAAATATTCATAATTTCAGTTTTACAGTTTAATTAGGTCTATCAGATGCTGCAGTGATATTTCCAATATCTCTAATAGCTTTCGAGAAAAGGAGGAGGAAAATCATGTTTTTATATAAATATATAAGTTTAATTTTACTGCGTAATTATTAGTCATAGAACAAATATTCATAATGGCAGTTGTACAGTTTAATTTAGTGTATTAGATGCTGCAATGATATTTCTAATATCTCTAATAGCTTTCGTGAAAATGAGGAGGAAAGTCATGTTTTTATATAAATATTAAGTTTCATTTTACTGCGTAATTATTAGTCATAGAACAAATATTCATAATATCAGTTGTACAGTTTAATTAGGTGTATCAGATGCTGCAATGATATTTCCAATATCTCTAATAGCTTTCGAGAAAAATGAGGAGGAAAGTCATGTTTATATATAAATATTAAGTTTCATTTTACTGCGTAATTATTAGTCATTGAATAAATATTCATAATGACAGTTTTACAGTTTAATTAGGTGTATCCAATGCTGCAATGATATTTCCAATATCTCTAATAGCTTTCGAGAAAATGAGGAGGAAAGTTATGTTTTTATATAAATATTAAGTTTCATTTTACTGCGTAATTATTAGTCATAGAACAAATATTCATAATCCCAGTTGTAGCAGTTTAATTAGGTGTATCAGATGTTGCAATGATATTTGCAATATCTCTAATAGCTTTCGAGAAAATGAGGAGAAGTCATGTTTTTAAATAAATATTAAGTTTAATTTTACTGCGTAATTATTAGTCATAGAACAAATATTCATAATATCAGTTGTACAGTTTAATTAGGTCTATCAGATGCTGCAATGATATTTCCAATATCTCTAATAGCTTTCGAGAAATGAGGAGGAAAAGATATGTTTTTATATAAATATTAAGTTTCATTTTACTGCGTAATTATTAGTCATAGAACAAATATTCATAATGACAGTTGTACAGTTTAATTAGGTGTATCAGATGCTGCAATGATATTTCCAATATCTCTAATAGCTTTCGAGAAAATGAGAAGGAAAGTCATGTTTTTATATAAAATAAAGTTTATTTTACTGCGTAATTATTAGTCATAGAACAAATATTCATAATTTCAGTTTCACAGTTTAATTAGGTCTATCAGATGCTGCAATGATATTTCCAATATCTCTAATAGCTTTCGAGAAAATGAGGAGGAAAATAGTGTTTTTATATAAATATTAAGTTTCATTTTACTGCGTAATTATTAGTCATAGAAAAAATATTCATAATGACGAGTTGTACAGTTTAATTAGGTGTATCAGATGCTGCAATGATATTTCCAATATCTCTAATAGCTTTCGAGAAAATGAGGAGGAAATCATGTTTTTATATTAATATTAAGTTTCATTTTACTGCGTAATTATTAGTCATAGAACAAATATTCATAATGACAGTTGTACAGTTTAATTAGGTGTATCAGATGCTGCAATGATATTTCCAATATCTCTAATAGCTTTCGAGAAAATGAGGAGGAAAGTCATGTTTTTATAAATATATTAAGTTTCATTTTACTGCGTAATTATTAGTCATAGAACAAATATTCATAATATCAGTTGTACAGTTTAATTAGGTCTATCAGATGCTGCAATTATATTTCCAATATCTCTAATAGCTTTCGAGAAAATGAGGAGGAAAATCATGTTTTATATAAAAAATACGGTTTTATTTTACTGCGTAATTATTAGTCATAGAACAAATATTCATAATATCAGTTGTACAGTTGAATTAGTGTATCAGATGATGCAATGATATTTCCAATATCTCTAATAGCTTTCGAGGAAAAACGAGGAAGAAAGTAATTTTAAAAAAAGTAAAATTCAGTATTGATTAGTACTAGTGAAAATATTCATAATGTTAGTAGTAGATTTTAATTAGGTCTATCAGATGCTGCAATGATATTTCGAATATCTCTAATAGCTTTCGAGAAAATGAGGAGGAAATGTCATGTTTTTATATAAATATATAGTTTAATTTTACTGCGTAATTATTAGTCATAGAACAAATATTCATAATGACAGTTGTACAGTTTAATTAGGTCTATCAAATGCTGCAATGATATTTCCAATATCTCTAATAGCTTTCGAGAAAATGAGGAGGAAAAGTCATGTTTTTATATAAATATTAAGTTTCATTTTACTGCGTAATTATTAGTCATAGAACAAATATTCATAATGACAGTTGTACAGTTTAATTAGGTGTATCAGATGCTGCAATGATATTTCCAATATCTCTAATAGCTTTCGAGAAAATGAGGAGGAAAGTCATGTTTTTATATAAATATTAAGTTTCATTTTACTGCGTAATTATTAGTCATAGAACAAATATTCATAATATCAGTTGTACAGTTTAATTAGGTGTATCAGATGCTGCAATGATATTTCCAATATCTCTAATAGCTTTCGAGAAAATGAGGAGGAAAGTCATGTTTTTATATAAATATTAAGTTTCATTTTACTGCGTAATTATTAGTCATAGAACAAATATTCATAATATCAGTTGTACAGTTTAATTAGGTGTATCAGATGCTGCAATGATATTTCCAATATCTCTAATAGCTTTCGAGAAAATGAGGAGGAAAGTCATGTTTTTATATAAATATTAAGTTTCATTTTACTGCGTAATTATTAGTCATAGAACAAATATTCATAATATCAGTTGTACAGTTTAATTAGGTCTATCAGATGCTGCAATTATATTTCCAATATCTCTAATAGCTTTCGAGAAAATGACGAGGAAAATCATGTTTTTATATAAAAATACGGTTTTATTTTACTGCGTAATTATTAGTCATAGAACAAATATTCATAATATCAGTTGTACAGTTGAATTAGGTGTATCAGATGATGCAATGATATTTCCAATATCTCTAATAGCTTTCGAGAAAACGAGGAAGAAAGTAATTTTATAAAAAAGTAAAATTCAGTATTTATTAGTACTAGTGAAAATATTCATAATGACAGTAGTAGATTTTAATTAGGTCTATCAGATGCTGCAATGATATTTCCAATATCTCTAATAGCTTTCGAGAAAATGAGGAGGAAAGTCATGTTTTTATATAAATATAAGTTTCATTTTACTGCGTAATTATTAGTCATAGAACAAATATTCATAATGTCAGTTTGTACAGTTTAATTAGGTCTATCAGATGCTGCAATGATATTTCCAATATCTCTAATAGCTTTCGAGAAAATGAGGAGGAAAATCATGTTTTTATATAAATATTAAGTTTCATTTTACTGCGTAATTATTAGTCATAGAACAAATATTCATAATACAGTTGTACAGTTTAATTAGGTGTATCAGATGCTGCAATTATATTTCCAATATCTCTAATAGCTTTCGAGAAAATGAGGAAGCAAGTCATGTTTTTATATAATATAAAGTTTCATTTTACTGCGTAATTATTAGTCATAGAACAAATATTCATAATATCAGTTGTACAGTTTAATTAGGTGTATCAGATGCTGCAATGATATTTCCAATATCTCTAATAGCTTTCGAGAAAATGAGGAGGAAAGTCATGTTTTTATATAAATATTAAGTTTCATTTTACTGCGTAATTATTAGTCATAGAACAAATATTCATAATATCAGTTGTACAGTTTAATTAGGTGTATCAGATGCTGCAATGATATTTCCAATATCTCTAATAGCTTTCGAGAAAATGAGGAGGAAAGTCATGTTTTTATATAAATATTAAGTTTCATTTTACTGCGTAATTATTAGTCATAGAACAAATATTCATAATGACAGTTGTACAGTTTAATTAGGTGTATCAGATGCTGCAATGATATTTCCAATATCTCTAATAGCTTTCGAGAAAATGAGGAGGAAAGTCATGTTTTTATATAAATATAAGTTTAATTTTACTGCGTAATTATTAGTCATAGAACAAATATTCATAATTACAGTTGTACAGTTTAATTAGGTGTATCAGATGCTGCAATGATATTTCCAATATCTCTAATAGCTTTCGAGAAAATGAGGAGGAAAAGTCATGTTTTTATATAAATATTAAGTTTCATTTTACTGCGTAATTATTAGTCATAGAACAAATATTCATAATGACAGTTGTACAGTTTAATTAGGTGTATCAGATGCTGCAATGATATTTCCAATATCTCTAATAGCTTTCGAGAAAATGAGGAGGAAAGTCATGTTTTTATATAAATATTAAGTTTCATTTTACTGCGTAATTATTAGTCATAGAACAAATATTCATAATACAGTTGTACAGTTTAATTAGGTGTATCAGATGCTGCAATGATATTTCCAATATCTCTAATAGCTTTCGAGAAAATGAGGAGGAAAGTCATGTTTTTATATAAATATTAAGTTTCATTTTACTGCGTAATTATTAGTCATAGAACAAATATTCATAATACAGTTGTACAGTTTAATTAGGTGTATCAGATGCTGCAATGATATTTCCAATATCTCTAATAGCTTTCGAGAAAATGAGGAGGAAAGTCATGTTTTTATATAAATATTAAGTTTCATTTTACTGCGTAATTATTAGTCATAGAACAAATATTCATAATATCAGTTGTACAGTTTAATTAGGTGTATCAGATGCTGCAATGATATTTCCAATATCTCTAATAGCTTTCGAGAAAATGAGGAGGAAAGTCATGTTTTTAAATAAATATAAGTTTAATTTTACTGCGTAATTATTAGTCATAGAACAAATATTCATAATATCAGTTGTACAGTTTAATTAGGTCTATCAGATGCTGCAATGATATTTCCAATATCTCTAATAGCTTTCGAGAAAATGAGGAGGAAAAGTCATGTTTTTATATAAATATTAAGTTTCATTTTACTGCGTAATTATTAGTCATAGAACAAATATTCATAATGACAGTTGTACAGTTTAATTAGGTCTATCAGATGCTGCAATGATATTTCCAATATCTCTAATAGCTTTCGAGAAAATGAGGAGGAAAGTCATGTTTTTATATAAATATTAAGTTTCATTTTACTGCGTAATTATTAGTCATAGAACAAATATTCATAATGACAGTTGTACAGTTTAATTAGGTGTATCAGATGCTGCAATGATATTTCCAATATCTCTAATAGCTTTCGAGAAAATGAGGAGGAAAATATGTTTTTATATAAATATTAAGTTTCATTTTACTGCGTAATTATTAGTCATAGAACAAATATTCATAATGACAGTTGTACAGTTTAATTAGGTGTATCAGATGCTGCAATGATATTTCCAATATCTCTAATAGCTTTCGAGAAAATGAGGAGGAAAGTCATGTTTTTATATAAATATTAAGTTTCATTTTACTGCGTAATTATTAGTCATAGAACAAATATTCATAATGACAGTTGTACAGTTTAATTAGGTGTATCAGATGCTGCAATGATATTTCCAATATCTCTAATAGCTTTCGAGAAAATGAGGAGGAAAGTCATGTTTTTATATAAATATTAAGTTTCATTTTACTGCGTAATTATTAGTCATAGAACAAATATTCATAATATCAGTTGTACAGTTTAATTAGGTCTATCAGATGCTGCAATGATATTTCCAATATCTCTAATAGCTTTCGAGAAAATGAGGAGGAAAATCATGTTTTTATATAAATATAAGTTTTATTTTACTGCGTAATTATTAGTCATAGAACAAATATTCATAATATCAGTTGTACAGTTGAATTAGGTGTATCAGATGCTGCAATGATATTTCCAATATCTCTAATAGCTTTCGAGAAAATGAGGAAGAAAGTAATTTTAAAAAAATAAGTAATTTTACTGCGTATTATTAGTACTAGAGACAAATATTCATAATGACAGTAGTAGAGTTTAATTAGGTCTATCAGATGCTGCAATGATATTTCCAATATCTCTAATAGCTTTCGAGAAAATGAGGAGGAAAGTCATGTTTTTATATAAATATATAGTTTCATTTTACTGCGTAATTATTAGTCATAGAACAAATATTCATAATGTCAGTTGTACAGTTTAATTAGGTCTATCAGATGCTGCAATGATATTTCCAATATCTCTAATAGCTTTCGAGAAAATGAGGAGGAAAAGTCATGTTTTTATATAAATATTAAGTTTCATTTTACTGCGTAATTATTAGTCATAGAACAAATATTCATAATACAGTTGTACAGTTTAATTAGGTGTATCAGATGCTGCAATGATATTTCCAATATCTCTAATAGCTTTCGAGAAAATGAGGAGGAAAAGTCATGTTTTTATATAAATATTAAGTTTCATTTTACTGCGTAATTATTAGTCATAGAACAAATATTCATAATATCAGTTGTACAGTTTAATTAGGTGTATCAGATGCTGCAATGATATTTCCAATATCTCTAATAGCTTTCGAGAAAATGAGGAGGAAAGTCATGTTTTTATATAAATATTAAGTTTCATTTTACTGCGTAATTATTAGTCATAGAACAAATATTCATAATATCAGTTGTACAGTTTAATTAGGTGTATCAGATGCTGCAATGATATTTCCAATATCTCTAATAGCTTTCGAGAAAATGAGGAGGAAAGTCATGTTTTTATATAAATATTAAGTTTCATTTTACTGCGTAATTATTAGTCATAGAACAAATATTCATAATATCAGTTGTACAGTTTAATTAGGTCTATCAGATGCTGCAATGATATTTCCAATATCTCTAATAGCTTTCGAGAAAATGACGAGGAAAATCATGTTTTTATATAAAAATACGGTTTTATTTTACTGCGTAATTATTAGTCATAGAACAAATATTCATAATATCAGTTGTACAGTTGAATTAGGTGTATCAGATGATGCAATGATATTTCCAATATCTCTAATAGCTTTCGAGAAAACGAGGAAGAAAGTCAGTTTTTATAAAAAAGTAAATTCAGTATTTATTAGTACTAGTGAAAAATATTCATAATGACAGTAGTACAGTTTTAATTAGGTCTATCAGATGCTGCAATGATATTTCCAATATCTCTAATAGCTTTCGAGAAAATGAGGAGGAAAGTCATGTTTTTATATAAATATTAAGTTTCATTTTACTGCGTAATTATTAGTCATAGAACAAATATTCATAATGTCAGTTTTACAGTTTAATTAGGTCTATCAGATGCTGCAATGATATTTCCAATATCTCTAATAGCTTTCGAGAAAATGAGGAGGAAAGTCATGTTTTTATATAAATATTAAGTTTCATTTTACTGCGTAATTATTAGTCATAGAACAAATATTCATAATACAGTTGTACAGTTTAATTAGGTGTATCAGATGCTGCAATGATATTTCCAATATCTCTAATAGCTTTCGAGAAAATGAGGAGGAAAGTCATGTTTTTATATAAATATTAAGTTTCATTTTACTGCGTAATTATTAGTCATAGAACAAATATTCATAATATCAGTTGTACAGTTTAATTAGGTGTATCAGATGCTGCAATGATATTTCCAATATCTCTAATAGCTTTCGAGAAAATGAGGAGGAAAGTCATGTTTTTATATAAATATTAAGTTTCATTTTACTGCGTAATTATTAGTCATAGAACAAATATTCATAATATCAGTTGTACAGTTTAATTAGGTGTATCAGATGCTGCAATGATATTTCCAATATCTCTAATAGCTTTCGAGAAAATGAGGAGGAAAGTCATGTTTTTATATAAATATTAAGTTTAATTTTACTGCGTAATTATTAGTCATAGAACAAATATTCATAATGACAGTTGTACAGTTTAATTAGGTGTATCAGATGCTGCAATGATATTTCCAATATCTCTAATAGCTTTCGGGAAAATGAGGAGGAAAGTCATGTTTTTATATAAATATTAAGTTTCATTTTACTGCGTAATTATTAGTCATAGAACAAATATTCATAATGACAGTTGTACAGTTTAATTAGGTGTATCAGATGCTGCAATGATATTTCCAATATCTCTAATAGCTTTCGGGAAAATGAGGAGGAAAGTCATGTTTTTAAATAAATATTAAGTTTAATTTTACTGCGTAATTATTAGTCATAGAACAAATATTCATAATGACAGTTGTACAGTTTAATTAGGTGTATCAGATGCTGCAATGATATTTCCAATATCTCTAATAGCTTTCGGGAAAATGAGGAGGAAAGTCATGTTTTTATATAAATATTAAGTTTAATTTTACTGCGTAATTATTAGTCATAGAACAAATATTCATAATGATCAGTTGTACAGTTTAATTAGGTGTATCAGATGCTGCAATGATATTTCCAATATCTCTAATAGCTTTCGGGAAAATGAGGAGGAAAGTCATGTTTTTATATAAATATTAAGTTTCATTTTACTGCGTAATTATTAGTCATAGAAACAAATATTCATAATGACAGTTGTACAGTTTAATTAGGTGTATCAGATGCTGCAATGATATTTCCAATATCTCTAATAGCTTTCGGGAAAATGAGGAGGAAAGTCATGTTTTTATATAAATATAAAGTTTAATTTTACTGCGTAATTATTAGTCATAGAACAAATATTCATAATATCAGTTGTACAGTTTAATTAGGTGTATCAGATGCTGCAATGATATTTCCAATATCTCTAATAGCTTTCGAGAAAATGAGGAGGAAATTCATGTTTTTATATAAATATTAAGTTTCATTTTACTGCGTAATTATTAGTCATAGAACAAATATCATAATGACAGTTGTACAGTTTAATTAGGTGTATCAGATGCTGCAATGATATTTCCAATATCTCTAATAGCTTTCGGGAAAATGAGGAGGAAAAGTCATGTTTTTATATAAATATTAAGTTTCATTTTACTGCGTAATTATTAGTCATAGAACAAATATTCATAATGACAGTTGTACAGTTTAATTAGGTGTATCAGATGCTGCAATGATATTTCCAATATCTCTAATAGCTTTCGAGAAAATGAGGAGGAAAATCATGTTTTTATATAAATATAAAGTTTCATTTTACTGCGTAATTATTAGTCATAGAACAAATATTCATAATTACAGTTTGTACAGTTTAATTAGGTGTATCAGATGCTGCAATGATATTTCCAATATCTCTAATAGCTTTCGAGAAAATGAGGAGGAAATTCATGTTTTTATATAAATATTAAGTTTCATTTTACTGCGTAATTATTAGTCATAGAACAAATATTCATAATGACAGTTGTACAGTTTAATTAGGTGTATCAGATGCTGCAATGATATTTCCAATATCTCTAATAGCTTTCGAGGAAAATGAGGAGGAAAAGTCATGTTTTATATAGAAATATTAAGTTTCATTTTACTGCGTAATTATTAGTCATAGAACAAATATTCATAATGACAGTTGTACAGTTTAATTAGGTGTATCAGATGCTGCAATGATATTTCCAATATCTCTAATAGCTTTCGAGAAAATGAGGAGGAAAGTCATGTTTTTATATAAATATAAGTTTAATTTTACTGCGTAATTATTAGTCATAGAACAAATATTCATAATTTCAGTTTTACAGTTTAATTAGGTCTATCAGATGCTGCAATGATATTTCCAATATCTCTAATAGCTTTCGAGAAAATGAGGAGGAAATTCATGTTTTTATATAAATATTAAGTTTCATTTTACTGCGTAATTATTAGTCATAGAACAAATATTCATAATGACAGTTGTACAGTTTAATTAGGTGTATCAGATGCTGCAATGATATTTCCAATATCTCTAATAGCTTTCGGGAAAATGAGTAGGAAAGTCATGTTTTTATATAAATATTAAGTTTCATTTTACTGCGTAATTATTAGTCATAGAACAAATATTCATAATATCAGTTATACAGTTTAATTAGGTGTATCAGATGCTGCAATGATATTTCAAATATCTCTAATAGCTTTCGAGAAAATGAGGAGGAAAGTCATGTTTTTAAATAAATATTAAGTTTCATTTTACTGCGTAATTATTAGTCATAGAACAAATATTCATAATATCATTTGTACAGTTTAATTAGGTCTATCAGATGCTTCAATTATATTTCCAATATCTCTAATAGCTTTCGTAGCAACTGTGATGAAAACCAGTTTTTATACACTATTTCAGGATGGCAGAGTCTGTTTGAATACTCCTGTAGTGTACATAGCCTTCCTCTCACCTTCTTAAATGCTGCTGCATCAAGATAAGGCTCACTAGAATTAGGTGTATAGAGGCAGAAAACAACTCAATTCCCACCGCTCGTTCGGTCATGACCGGCCGATCAAAATTTTCACTACTGACTCTGTCACCGGTGCCAATGGCTATGGAAGTGATTTATTTCCATTAAAAAAATGTAATGCAGTACTTTTATTGCAGTGTCAAGCTCCATCAAGAGCTATCAGTAACCCGCGTATACTCCTCGACACGACCCGTTACCCCGTAAGGAACACATATACTCTTAACTTCCACGAATATTCTTGTAATGACTGTTACAGCTCAAAGCAGTTCATAACTATGCCTTGCAACACGTTTAACCATCTTACAGACCCTCGTGGATGTGTAGAATTGATCTCAACCTAGGCTGGATTTTTTGTCATTTTTGCTACTTCGGGAAATTTTTGCAAAATTTTCCTCTTCGATTTTGTTTTTTTAAAGTATGTTGTACATAGGAATAATGTAAGACTTTCAGCTTAGTTTCAGTTAATTTCACCAGCAACTTTTATTTCTATAAAGGAATTTATTTGGGTTAAAACAGATGATAAAATCAGTATGGTGGATCTAATACTTTACCAATGTTGATGGAAAAGATATCAGATATTCCTTATGAAATTACCAACTAATAAACAAAGCACTTTGTTCAATTGGTATCTTAGCTTAGAAGCTAATATTGGTTTGTTTAATGATATCAACATTTTAGTAAATAACTATTTTTCATGAGATAGATACCGATCAAATATAACAAAGAGTTATGTTGTGAAATCATAAATATTTTTCGCTTTCTTTTAAACCCTATCCCATTCCAATCCTGCGTCTAGTTTCTTTTTTCGTTATTTATAATCTACGTAATTTACGTGAGGACGTAATATATATTTTCTTAATACTGTGTTTATCGGTACTTGTTACATACCATAAGGATCGGAAAACTCTGCACATTCTGAATCCATGCTTGAAAATTCAATACGAGTCAAACGAAAGGAGTTACAGCTAGTTTCAGTAGCAACTGTGATGAAAACCAGTTTTTATACACTATTTCAGGATGGCAGAGTCTGTTTGAATACTCCTGTAGTGTACATAGCCTTCCTCTGACCTTCTTAAATGCTGCTGCATCAAGATAAGGCTCACTAGAATTAGGTGTATAGAGGCAGAAAACAACTCAATTCCCACCGCTCGTTCGGTCATGACCGGCCGATCAAAATTTTCACTACTGACTCTGTCACCGGTGCCAATGGCTATGGAAGTGATTTATTTCCATTAAAAAAATGTAATGCAGTACTTTTATTGCAGTGTCAAGCTCCATCAAGAGCTATCAGTAACCCGCGTATACTCCTCGACACGACCCGTTACCCCGTAAGGAACACATATACTCTTAACTTCCACGAATATTCTTGTAATGACTGTTACAGCTCAAAGCAGTTCATAACTATGCCTTGCAACACGTTTAACCATCTTACAGACCCTCGTGGATGTGTAGAATTGATCTCAACCTAGGCTGGATTTTTTGTCATTTTTGCTACTTCGGGAAATTTTTTGCAAAATTTTCTCTTCGATTTTGTTTTTTTTAAAGTATGTTGTACATAGGAATAATGTAAGACTTTCAGCTTAGTTTCAGTTAATTTCACCAGCAACTTTTATTTCTATAAAGGAATTTATTTGGGTTAAAACAGATGATAAAATCAGTATGGTGGATCTAATACTTTACCAATGTTGATGGAAAAGATATCAGATATTCCTTATGAAATTACCAACTAATAAACAAAGCACTTTGTTCAATTGGTATCTTAGCTTAGAAGCTAATATTGGTTGTTTAATGATATCAACATTTTAGTAAATAACTATTTTTCATGAGATAGATACCGATCAAATATAACAAAGAGTTATGTTGTGAAATCATAAATATTTTTCGCTTTCTTTTAAACCCTATCCCATTCCAATCCTGCGTCTAGTTTCTTTTTTCGTTATTTATAATCTACGTAATTTACGTGAGGACGTAATATATATTTTCTTAATACTGTGTTTATCGGTACTTGTTACATACCATAAGGATCGGAAAACTCTGCACATTCTGAATCCATGCTTGAAAATTCAATACGAGTCAAACGAAAGGAGTTACAGCTAGTTTCAGTAGCAACTGTGATGAAAACCAGTTTTTATACACTATTTCAGGATGGCAGAGTCTGTTTGAATACTCCTGTAGTGTACATAGCCTTCCTCTGACCTTCTTAAATGCTGCTGCATCAAGATAAGGCTCACTAGAATTAGGTGTATAGAGGCAGAAAACAACTCAATTCCCACCGCTCGTTCGGTCATGACCGGCCGATCAAAATTTTCACTACTGACTCTGTCACCGGTGCCAATGGCTATGGAAGTGATTTATTTCCATTAAAAAAATGTAATGCAGTACTTTTATTGCAGTGTCAAGCTCCATCAAGAGCTATCAGTAACCCGCGTATACTCCTCGACACGACCCGTTACCCCGTAAGGAACACATATACTCTTAACTTCCACGAATATTCTTGTAATGACTGTTACAGCTCAAAGCAGTTCATAACTATGCCTTGCAACACGTTTAACCATCTTACAGACCCTCGTGGATGTGTAGAATTGATCTCAACCTAGGCTGGATTTTTGTCATTTTTGCTACTTCGGGAAATTTTTGCAAAATTTTCTCTTCGATTTTGTTTTTTTAAAGTATGTTGTACATAGGAATAATGTAAGACTTTCAGCTTAGTTTCAGTTAATTTCACCAGCAACTTTTATTTCTATAAAGGAATTTATTTGGGTTAAAACAGATGATAAAATCAGTATGGTGGATCTAATACTTTACCAATGTTGATGGAAAAGATATCAGATATTCCTTATGAAATTACCAACTAATAAACAAAGCACTTTGTTCAATTGGTATCTTAGCTTAGAAGCTAATATTGGTTGTTTAATGATATCAACATTTTAGTAAATAACTATTTTTCATGAGATAGATACCGATCAAATATAACAAAGAGTTATGTTGTGAAATCATAAATATTTTTCGCTTTCTTTTAAACCCTATCCCATTCCAATCCTGCGTCTAGTTTCTTTTTTCGTTATTTATAATCTACGTAATTTACGTGAGGACGTAATATATATTTTCTTAATACTGTGTTTATCGGTACTTGTTACATACCATAAGGATCGGAAAACTCTGCACATTCTGAATCCATGCTTGAAAATTCAATACGAGTCAAACGAAAGGAGTTACAGCTAGTTTCAGTAGCAAACTGTGATGAAAACCAGTTTTTATACACTATTTCAGGATGGCAGAGTCTGTTTGAATACTCCTGTAGTGTACATAGCCTTCCTCTGACCTTCTTAAATGCTGCTGCATCAAGATAAGGCTCACTAGAATTAGGTGTATAGAGGCAGAAAACAACTCAATTCCCACCGCTCGTTCGGTCATGACCGGCCGATCAAAATTTTCACTACTGACTCTGTCACCGGTGCCAATGGCTATGGAAGTGATTTATTTCCATTAAAAAAATGTAATGCAGTACTTTTATTGCAGTGTCAAGCTCCATCAAGAGCTATCAGTAACCCGCGTATACTCCTCGACACGACCCGTTACCCCGTAAGGAACACATATACTCTTAACTTCCACGAATATTCTTGTAATGACTGTTACAGCTCAAAGCAGTTCATAACTATGCCTTGCAACACGTTTAACCATCTTACAGACCCTCGTGGATGTGTAGAATTGATCTCAACCTAGGCTGGATTTTTGTCATTTTTGCTACTTCGGGAAATTTTTGCAAAATTTTTCCTCTTCGATTTTGTTTTCTTTAAAGTATGTTGTACAAAGGAATAATGTAAGACTTTCAGCTTAGTTTCAGTTGATTTCACCAGCAACTTTTATTTCTATAAAGGAATTTATTTGGGTTAAAACAGATGATAAAATCAGTATGATGGATCTAATACTTTACCAATGTTGATGGAAAATATTAAGTTTCATTTTACTGAGTAATTATTAGTCATAGAACAAATATTAATAATGACAGTTCTACAGTTTAATTAGGTGTATCAGATGCTGCAATGATATTTCAATATCTCTAATAGCTTTCGAGGAAATGAGGAGAAAAGTCATGTTTATATATAAATATTAAGTTTCATTTTACTGCGTAATTATTAGTCATAGAACAAATATTCATAATATCAGTTTGTACAGTTTAATTAGGTGTATCAGATGCTGCAATGATATTTCCAATATCTCTAATAGCTTTCGAGAAAATGAGGAGGAAAGTCATGTTTTTATATAAATATTAAGTTTCATTTTACTGCGTAATTATTAGTCATAGAACAAATATTCATAATATCAGTTGTACAGTTTAATTAGGTCTATCAGATGCTGCAATGATATTTCCAATATCTCTAATAGCTTTCGAGAAAATGAGGAGGAAAGTCATGTTTTTATATAAATATTAAGTTTCATTTTACTGCGTAATTATTAGTCATAGAACAAATATTCATAATATCAGTTGTACAGTTTAATTAGGTGTATCAGATGCTGCAATGATATTTCCAATATCTCTAATAGCTTTCGGGAAAATGAGGAGGAAAGTCATGTTTTTATATAAATATTAAGTTTCATTTTACTGCGTAATTATTAGTCATAGAACAAATATTCATAATATCAGTTGTACAGTTTAATTAGGTCTATCAGATGCTGCAATGATATTTCCAATATCTCTAATAGCTTTCGGGAAAATGAGGAGGAAAGTCATGTTTTTATATAAATATAAGTTTATTTTACTGCGTAATTATTAGTCATAGAACAAATATTCATAATATCAGTTGTACAGTTTAATTAGGTGTATCAGATGCTGCAATGATATTTCCAATATCTCTAATAGCTTTCGAGAAAATGAGGAGGAAAGTCATGTTTTTATATAAATATAAGTTTAATTTTACTGCGTAATTATTAGTCATAGAACAAATATTCATAATGACAGTTGTACAGTTTAATTAGGTCTATCAGATGCTGCAATGATATTTCCAATATCTCTAATAGCTTTCGAGAAAATGAGGAGGAAAGTCATGTTTTTATATAAATATTAAGTTTAATTTTACTGCGTAATTATTAGTCATAGAACAAATATTCATAATGACAGTTGTACAGTTTAATTAGGTGTATCAGATGCTGCAATGATATTTCCAATATCTCTAATAGCTTTCGGGAAAATGAGGAGGAAAGTCATGTTTTATATAAATATTAAGTTTCATTTTACTGCGTAATTATTAGTCATAGAACAAATATTCATAATATCAGTTGTACAGTTTAATTAGGTGTATCAGATGCTGCAATGATATTTCCAATATCTCTAATAGCTTTCGAGAAAATGAGGAGGAAAGTCATGTTTTTATATAAATATTAAGTTTCATTTTACTGCGTAATTATTAGTCATAGAACAAATATTCATAATATCAGTTGTACAGTTTAATTAGGTGTATCAGATGCTGCAATGATATTTCCAATATCTCTAATAGCTTTCGGGAAAATGAGGAGGAAAGTCATGTTTTTATATAAATATTAAGTTTCATTTTACTGCGTAATTATTAGTCATAGAACAAATATTCATAATGACAGTTGTACAGTTTAATTAGGTGTATCAGATGCTGCAATGATATATCCAATATTTCCAATAGTTTCAATATCCAATATCTAATGGTAGCTAGAAGAGCCCGTCGCTGACGGCCGACGGAGCGACGGTTATATATTGCTGCCGGCGGTGTTGCCAAACCGCAGTTATCGTACCGTAAAATTATCTATCTAATATCACATAAATACTCATAAGAACGGTAATTCTGGTACATAAGACAATAGAAATTTGTAAATAATGATAAAAGTTGTTACACTGGCCTATACTTATTGTCATCATACGTTTGGTATATGCATGGGAATGATATAAAGATCTTGGCACAGACGTCGTGCCGCAAACACAGGAGAGGGAGACGCTGCAGGCACATACGGTGTGCCGCAAGAACTGAATGGGTTAATGATTTAATTGTAGGACGAGAGAAAAAAAAATAAGGGAGAAATACAAGTTATTTGAATTAAGAAAAAAAACAAAAAGAAAAAATGCAAGAAACAAAAGAATGAGAGTAAACACAAAAACCTTAAAAAAAAAAAAAAAATTCAGAACTATTCATAAGACGACAAAAAAAATAAAAATAAAAATATGATTAAAAGAAAAAAATAATTAAGTGCACAAACTATTTGAATTAAACACCACAAACAAATACTAGTGGTGCATGTGATGATAGTGGTGATGATGTTGATGATGATGAGGGATGAGGAAGGAAGAGAAAGGAAGGTAAGGTAATAAGCCTGTTCTCGGAAGGTCGGCGTCTTTATTAGGGAGGAGAGAAAGGACATCAAAGTTTTAACAGCACTCGTTTAGCTCAGTTTGCTGCAATAGATCGCCTTCTCATCTCAGGGAAAGGAACCACTGATGAGAGAGAGAGAGAGAGAGAGAGAGGAGAGAGAGAGAGAGAGAGAGAGGAGAGAGAGAGAGAGAGAGAGAGAGAGAGAGAAAGAAAAAATCTCCCATCCCTTCACTCTTCACAGCCTTACATCGTCCCCTTCACTGCCTACCCTGTCCCCTCACTCCACCCTTCACTCCTTGTCTTTCGTCGTCCCCTCAGTGCCCTCCCCCCGCCTTTTCCCTCACCACCGCCCCACCCTCCCCTCGGCCGCAGATTATGATTAAAGGTTTTGCTGCCTAATTTCCCAAAAGGCTCCTAGTCGCCTTCGCATATGATCGAGAGATGATGACCCAATTTTCCTTCCTCTCTCATCTTGACTCTTCCGTGTCCCCTGCACAACATTCTTCTCTCCTCCTCCTCTCCTCCTCCTCCTCCTCCTCCTCCTCTTCTTCTTCTTCCTCCTCCTCAGCTCAGTGTGTCTTGGGGGAAAGTAAGTTTTTTTTTTCTTCTAATGTTGAGGAGGAAGGGAGTATCCAGTATATAAAGTTTTACTGGTTGGTCGCAATGTTGTAGATTTTGTATTGTATGTTTTGGTTTGGTTTAAAATTTTATTGGGGTCTTTTTTCTTGTGTTTCTTTTTGTCTCATATTAGTTCACTCATGTCTTTATTCATTCATTTCTTTATTTTCTTTTTTTATTTTGTTTTTGGCGGCAATGACCTTTTTGCTGACTCGAGTTTCCCGGGAATTTGCTTAACGATGCTGTAATTGGTCAGTTAGAGAGAAAAAAAAACAGACACCACATTATGAAAAGTTAGATGTAATAGTGAAATAAAAATTGAACAAAAGAGGTAAAGTTCTCGCAATCATATACACACACACACACTCTCTCTCTCTCTCTCTCTCTCTCTCTCTCTCTCTCTCTCTCTCTCTCTCTCTCTCTCTCTCTCATCTCTCTCTCTCTCTCTCTCTTCTCTCTCTTTTGGGGGGGGGTAGAGTGGACACATCATCGCTCCCTCGTTGCCAATTTACATTCAAGGTGTAGTTCTGGTCTTCTAGTCGCTCTTCTGACACAAAATCTTTACTGAGAGAAAGGATGGATGATTCTGGAGGGGCGAGGGGGGAGGGAGGGAGGGAGGGAGGAGGGATGACTTGCGGAGTGTGTGTGTAGAACGGGGTGAAGGTGGATGGAGATAAGGAAGGAAGGACACGAGAGAAGGGAGGAGGGAAGAAGAGGAAGAGAGAAGGAGGGAGGACAGTTGATAATGCTATTGATGTAGGCGGAGGAAGGAAGGAAAGGAAGTCATGGAGGAGTTGGAATATGTCAGAGAGGAAGATTTGAAGATTTGAGAGTACATTGTGTGTGTGTGTGTGTGTGTGTGTGTGTGTGTGTGTGTGTGTGGTGTGTGTGTGTGTGTGTGTGTGTGTGTGTGTGCGTGTGTGTGTGTTATATATGTTATTTGTGATTTGTTTCTTTTATCACATCCATTTTTATTCTGATAGTCTTTATTGAAAGTCGTTATTTATCAAATGTTATCTAACACTTTTTCTTTTTGCATCTATAAATCTGGTATTCTTTATTTTTGTTTTATTTGTTGTTTACTCTAATAGTATGTAACCTACTTTAGTCTTTTATAAGAATTTTTTTTAGATTGAATGTCACCCACCCCATGTTTGTTTTTTGTTTTTTTCTTTCTCTCATTCTACTTCGCTTCATCTTTTTTTTTCACACACACTTCTGACAAAACTCTTGTTGTCCAGTATTTTTCATGTTTCAACAAATATGAATTCATTTTTTTGCTGTAACTTCATCGTTCCCTACCTCACTTTTTTTCCTTTTTCCTTTTGATAAACGAGGCCTTTTTATTGGGACAGAACCCCAATGCATTTCGTTTTTTAGATGACGTTTGCCGAATCCGAGTCTCATTTTCTATGTATGTTTGTAATGTATTGTTTTTCTGTATTACTCATATTCATTGCATATTCTGTGTTTCCTCTGCTAGGTAACAAAGCGATTTGTTTGTGTTTGTTTTGTGTCACCGTCCAGTTTCCATGTGTGCTTGTTTTGTCGTTTAGGTACATGTTCCAGTCACTGCTGTCGCCTCCTGTCTGTCTGGCAACGCCTTTCTCGCTCTCTCTCTCTCTCTCATCGCTCTCGTCGCCTCTCTCTCTCTCTCTCTCTCTCTCTCTCTCATCTCTCTCCTCTCATCTCTCTCTCTCTCAAATCTCTCTCGCTCTCTTTTTATGTGAGATTTACGTAGACACAGTCAACACGATGATGAGAGTGCACTTCATTCCTAGCAGATGGATAGACGATTCCGAGACTGGATTAGGTGTACGGATGCACGTGCTAACATGGAGTACTAACGGCAACCATCACGTGTGCGTGTAGGGGTGGGCGGGAGGGAGGAAACGTAGGCCGTTGATGAAGGATATTTTAGGACCGTGTGTACCCATCGCCTCTGTAAACTGTCGCATACGTAATCAGAATACGAAAGCAATTGCATATCATTCATCGCAATCCTATGATGAGAGGACGGACAATAACTTCGAATGTAGAGAGTAACTTGAGCTGAACGCGGCAGTACAAGGGTGCTGCTCCGACGCAAAGGTCATGTTCGTCTATCAAACAAACACTGCTCTCTCTCTCCTCTTACTACTTTGCCTTCTCTTTCTTACTTACTTCACTCCCTACTCAAACTAACGACGTCAGCATTGCACTATTAACACGTAACTGAGCACAAGCATCTCGAAGCACACCAAGTGTGCGGAGATATGAGTGACCCCAACGCCCACATGGCCACATCATGTCCAATGACTCCGACATGAGGTCTCATACACGCACACACACACACCACACACACCACACACACCACACCACACACACAGCAGACACACAGACCCAACCACACACACCACCACACACACACACACACACACACACACACCACACGCACACGTACACATGCTCTACACAGAATCATACTGTCCACGCACTGAATCGACATCCGATCACCAGCAGGCTCTACACTCGACACACAGTCATTGTTAGTTGTCCAAACCATGTCACCACACCATCGGGAACTCTGCGTGCCCTTCACACACACACAACACATCGACACACACACACACACACACACACACGCACCAACGACCCACATAACGTTCAAAGTGAAATGTGCCTGCAGAGTAAACGAGAAAAGCGGAGACATTGGCGAAATTGAAGTTGTACTTTGGATTGGTGCGTGACTAGCGAAACCCTGAATACATGAATCCATAAAGCACGTCGGACGTCTGCAGCTGAAGTGAATTGACCAGAATCATAAAGACTGCGAATTCATACTCAACGTCAACGAAGAGAATGAGACGAATACACTTAACAGAGAAGGAGAATCAGAGATGGATGAATGCGTACTTTAGAGTGTAAAGAGGCCACGAGTCCGCAGGAGAGAGGAGAAGAAGGGAAAGAGAGTTGGGAAGATGCCTGAGAGTTTAGATGACTAAGGTTGATCTGAGTGAGGTTTCTGGTCGAGAGGTGAGGGGATACACATGTGTTGGTGTGCAGATGCTAATTTATTGTGTTTCTCTCTCTCTCTTATCTCTCTCTCTCATCCTCGTATCTCTCTCTCTCTCGCTCTCTCTCATCATCTCTCCTCTCTCTCTCTCTCTCTCTCTCTCTCTCGTAGCTGTGTGGTGTGTCGTGTTCGTGGTGTGTGTGGTGTGTGTGTGTGGCTGTGTCTGAACTAGCGTGCCGCCATTCCACCACCACCACACCACCACCACACCACACACCCCACCACACCACCACCACCACCACCCCACCACACCCCACCACCACACGCACCAAACTCCGTCCCGTCTCCTCGGCGGCCATTAACAGCGTAAGACACCAGGAACGAAGGCCGGGGTCAAAGTGGGATTCCTAATTTCTTCCAAAACGGTGGGAAACGAATCGCGCACGACCCGAGAACGAACCAACGACAACCACAACCACAACGAGGAACGACAACAACAACGACAGCAACGACGACGACAACAACACCGACAACACTGACGATGACAACGACAACGACAGCAACGACAACAGTGGCAAAACGACAATAACGACGACAACAACGAAAAACACCACACAACGACAACACACCACGCTAGACCTCGCACCACAAGTGACAAAAACACATACATAAGTGAATTAATACTGACCAAAGTGAATATAACCAACGAAAAGGAAAACGAAAATATCGATGTTTATATAATAAACAAATCACTGCACGATGAGGACTTCCTGACGACAGCCGTGTTAGTCACCGTGGTCTGGAGGAGCACGCGCTGGACTTGTGTGTGTGGGTGTGGTGTGTATGCGTGTGCGTGTGTGTGTGTGTGTGTGAAGTAGCAGTAGCAGTAACAACAGTAGGTGGAAGAGGGAGACACGAAGCTAATTATGTTAGTGAAGGAAGGAAGGCAGGAAGGAAAGAGAGTAACCTGTCGGTCACATAATGAACTTGGAACCCATAGTAGATGACAGACCGCGGTGAGTGATGACAAGACCCCCACCGCCCACCGCCTACCATCCACCGCCCACCGCCCACTCTCCAATACTACACCCACTCACCCACTTCTCCAACCACTATTTCACCCACACCACCTCCTACCAACTGCTACTGACCTATAGTAGCCCTTCAAAATGAGAGAGAGAGAGAGAGAAGAGAGAGAGACGAGAGAGAGGAGGACGAGAGAGAGGAGAGAGAGAGAGGACGAGAGAGAGAGAGTGAGGAGAGAGAGAGAGAGAGAGAGAGAGAGAGAGAGAGAGGAGAGAGAGAGAGAGAGAAGAAGGAGAGAGAGAGAGAGAGAGAGATGAAGAATAGAGAAGAGAGAGAAGAGAGAGAGAGAGAGATGGAGAGAGAGAGAGAGAGATGAGAGAGAGAGACTGAGAGAGAGAGAGAGAGAGAGAGAATGAAAACAAACGATACTAAAATAGAAAAGAAATGAGAAATGGAAAGAGAAAACATGCCAAGGACACAAAAGAAATAAATCAACGGAGAAAACAAACCACAAAGAAAGGAAAAGGAGACAGACAAACACAGACGCAAAGTGGCAGTAAAGAAAAAAACCTAAGAGGGTCAGGTGTGTGGGTTCAAGTGAGCAAATGAAAGGAGGACTTAAGGAATTAGAAGAGAGGAACGAACACGATCAAGAGGAGAGGCGGATGCAAGGAAGGCAAAAGAAAACCATATCTAGACGTCCTGGAAGCCATGCGTGAGACTGTACCTGATCGGAGAGAGGAGAGGAGAGAGAGAGAGAGAGAGAGGAGATGAGAGAGAGAGAGAGAGGTAGTGAGGGGAGAGCTGCACGGAGGAATAAGAGAGAGCGAGGGAAAACCGTCGACTGGAGGACCCGAGGGCGTTCAGGAGGAGTGTGTGAGGTCCCTTGAGAGGACTGAGGAGGCGATGAGGAGTGGCAGAGGACGGCAAGTGTTATGGGTTGCGGGGACGGCGGTAGAGAGGGTGTAAGGTGGTGGGAGAGGAGTTCTAAGTTGTGTCTGTGAAATCTAGTGACTTGTAGTACGAGTATCATAGAATATATATGTGGTGAGGAATAATCTGTATGACAGTGAGAAGGATGGTGCCAGGGTGGAGAGGTATTTGTTAAGATCATGATGTATCTATGGGTACACGAAGCTTTTTAAATTATTGGTATGTCTTGTAAATTGTACAGAACGAGAGCATATAAGTGAGAGGAAGTAGTGAGGTTGGGTCTATGAAGGTTTTGTTTTATATGGCATCTGTTAGTAAACCATAGACACAAAACAGAAGAGTAAACACAAATAGCTACGTAATCATAGCAAACGTTTGGCTGTATATATAGTCAATGAGGATTACATTGTATGTATAAACCACTAACAATGAGAAAAAGAGAACAATGTTAAAAACCAATGAGATTAATAGAAAACTACTGATACTATGTGTAGATTATACGATTGCATGCAAGCTGTGAACGTGCCATGCTGAACCCTCAGGTGTGAGACCTCATACATACAAACAACCAATATATTACGTAGTTCCTGTTCGTCTATATTACATGACTAGGTTTAAGAATACTCGCCCAGTGCACAACCAGTTAGAGAAGCCTCAAATACCCAAAGTAGGTCAAAACCTCGCCTTCTCACCCCTGACAACCCTCAGCCTCATCACACCCCATATAGCCGCGCCTGAAGGCAAGCAAAACAATTTGTATCGAAAAAGACAAGGACAAACTATTCGTTACAGCCCGAAAAGCAATTGAGTTGGGTGTTTTTCGTTTCTTCTTACGCCAACATAGACACCGTAGACCTACTGATCCCAGTCGCGAACGTCGTGTTGGTAGAAAGCGAATGCACGATAGCAATAACAAATCCAAAACAAAAATAGTTGAGTTACCTGCTCTGAAGGCTCTAGGTGACCTGAGCCCAGCACAGTACCCTGGCTCCCACCTCGACTATCCCTCGCACCTCCGCGTGGACTGCTAGGCTACAATCAGTCTTTGTTTACCACCCACCGGAACCAATCAGCGTCGCAGTCACTCTCGTGTCTGAACGAGCATATGAAAAAACTCATGCATGTACAAAGTAGTCCTAACACTACAGCAATTTTTCTGTAAGTATATATAGTATAACGACACGAAAAATATCTCAGAATATAGCACTCAAACATAGGGTCTCCCAACCAAAATGTGTATCTGCGACTATTACATAACCGTTAGAGCTTCATGTCCGCGTACTTACATCACACACTATACAGTAGATATGCAAAACGTAGTGCGTGACGATCACCTTGCTGTACTGCTCAAATATCAGGGTGCGTGAATATAATGTGGTGCGGAATACTGGCAAGTTACCAGCACACTACCCGGAAATATCATGATATTTCCCTGGTCAGCGCGGTCAGTGTTTCACTACGTTGGT
Source organism: Metacarcinus magister (assembly GCA_029783475.1). Taxonomy (NCBI): domain Eukaryota; kingdom Metazoa; phylum Arthropoda; class Malacostraca; order Decapoda; family Cancridae; genus Metacarcinus; species Metacarcinus magister. The sequence continues at coordinate 10,769 of JAPQNM010000169.1, read as the reverse complement.
CGAGAATAATGTTGTTTTCAATATTTACATATCCCCTCATCGAGTTTGCAATAGAAATAATATGTAAAGAATTGTCCTGCTATCGGTTTTAAAACTTGCGGCACTTTTTGGGGTTAAGTAGAACAAGCCCGTTCGGACGAGGCACAGGCTAGGCCGAGCACAGGACACAAAACAACGTATACACTAAACTTAAGTGGACCTACTGGAACGCTGAAATGGATAATTGTCAACATGTGCAAACATAGACGACACTATTTATCATTAAGAGAGCTGGTTGTCTACGAGGGACGGGATGTGACAATGTGACACACCTACAAGACAGACATGAACACGACACCAGAGGAAAACGAGTAGAGGTGTCTAGCGACAACACACGACACAACTTCGCAATCTGATATCTATACCGTAGATCAAGGAGCAAACGTCCCGCACGCCTCATCACAATCGTACAGAGGAGACTATGTCCCATATAACAAATTGACCAACCCATGCCGCATACCAGCAGGAGCCTTCACTTAAGCACATTACACATAGAAGCATTAAAACAGCATGAACATGTCTTGCAAGAGAGAAAGAATCGAGAAGATAAAAGCGATAACAATGATGGTAGAACGAAACATGTGAGTGAAAGCGGGGAAAATCGAAGCGTAAGAGAGTGAATATGGAAGGGTATGTTTGGAGGAGATTTCAGTGAAGTGTGAAGCTAGTATTGGGGAGGAGAGATGGACGGATCAGAAAGGAGAGCGAGAGGAGGGAATATTAGCAGATAAGGTGATGAGAGGCAGAGAGGAAAAAGAAGTAGTTAATCTAGTGTGAATAAGAGAGAGAGAAAAAGAGAAGAAAGAAAGAGTAGTAATGTTTGTAGAAGGATGGTATTACACGGCATGCATGCATCGGACGGCAGTGAAAGGGATTGTGTGTCAGCTTTGTGGGTACACAACATGTGCAGAAGTATAGAGCGCACGAGAGTTAAATACTGAAGACACATGCAACTTTCGCGTGTGTGCTTCAGTGTGACGAGGAAAAGCCTGCAATGATTATTCTTGTGTTGTACAGAGAACGTTACTGTGTTTGGCACGCAGATAGGACAGACAGACAGACACGCAACACACTCGACAACTGTTCTCTCCTATAAGATTTACACTGGCTGCGTATAAATCCATCAACACGCATTTGTCTGTCGATAAGAAAGCATACATATAATAGCCAGTCATTACTCGAAATATCCATGTATGATGTCCACGCATGTGTTTTTTGGTGTATTTCTGCATTTGTCAATTTATTATTTAGGTGATTTAATTCATCTATATTTTCTTAGTACCTTCAACCTAACCGCTGGAGTCCAGGACACACCTAACTTCGATCAGTCAAAAAGTTGGCACTCAAATGTATATTTTAGTAAACAAGACATTTCCTGCATTAGATCATGAGAGCCACAACGATAAGGTCTGAACGATCTAGTCCTCTAATCCTGCGTAGCAAATTGAAACTCTCACTCTCTTCTGTGGCTAGCAACGTTAAATTGTGTTCACAATGAAGTACTGTTTGCCTTCACGTGGGGTCGGACCTGCTCGTGCGGTGCCTCGAAAATAGTAACACATTATGTTTTGTCTCTCTCGGCTGTGTATTCAACTCAACTACTTCCTCTGCGTTAGGTGGATACTCTTCTTCTTCAATCAAACGTAATCCCTTCCTTTGCTTACGACGTGCCATATTTGGCATTAGTAATGTCGGTATTCACATGTCATCTATCGGCTCCGTGGGCTGAGGAGAACAGCATACTATCAACGCTCGAGAAATACCAGCTGGAAGGAATAGCAAGTAATTTCGTCCGGTTCATCCTCTTTCACGTATCTTCGAAACTTATAAGTCAGCTGAAATGATAATGTTTTCAATTTTTAACGTCCTTAGTTAGTTTGAAGATCCTCAGTTTCCCTCAGACTGTACTCCCGTATCATCCCTCACTCCTCCTTTCCCCTTTCTCCCGACCTGCCCGGTACATGCGGAAAGACCGGCAGGAGTCTAACACAGAAAGAAAACCTATCAAACAGGTACCTTCACGGCACTGCTCTCTCTCCTTACTGCAGCAGACAGCATCAACCTGGTCCAACATCATCAACTCGGAGACGCATCACAATTCAGTCTGATAAAGTATCGACGATATTGTGACGCAGTTTGAGACCCCAACTTAGTTTTCATACTCCGCAGTCGGCTTCTACATCAACGTCAATTACATCGAAGGTGTTGGTGTTGATGTGTAAACCACCTTCACTTTGCTGCTTAAAACTAAGTCGAGATGGCTGTTGGACACACACGACCTCAAGTGGATTCTCGTGCCAGACAAGTGACTTTCATTATGTGTGTCATGACCTGCTGATCACTATGTTGGTTACAGTATTACTAGCAGTCAGTGGTGTGTTTGGTAATGAGGGTAAATTTTATTGGAAAAGAACAATCGCTGGAAGGTTTTCACTGACGGTAGGGGCGGTCACCTCCAGTCCCCTCCCTCCCTCCCTCCTCCTCACTATGCTGCTCTCTCTTTCTCCTCTCTCTCCTCCTCGTCATATCGTCTCGTCCATCACCTCTCAACGGAGCTCCGTCTCTCATCACTCTCTTCTTCCCCTCGTCCTCCTCCATCTCTCTCTCCTTCTCTCGTCGATCTCTCGGCTCTCTCTCTCTCTCTCCCACTCTCTCTCCCCTCTCTCCTTCGCATCCTCTCTCATCTCTCTCCTCTCCGCACACGCAACGCACGCACGCACGCACAGCACACGCCGCACGCACGCACGCACAGCCCACCCACCCACCCAACAGGGGAGACGGTGAGGTGACGGAGCAGATGGAAACACTTACGATCTGAGCTTCAGGACACGAATAAAATTAAATTAGGAGTTTTACTGCGTCGTTTTACGTTTTGGCAGAGGTAGTAGGTGAGGACGGGCGCCGCCCGCTACCCAGTGTGTGCGCGGCGACCCAGATAAGAAACGTATTATGGACTGAGTATGGTCATATTGGTGCATTTAGGGCGGAGGAATGGATACGAAAGATCAGCCACTCTAAAGAGGTTAATATATCAGATTGTATTGTGGTGTGTGTGATGATTTTCCTAAGACGTTCTGTGGTCTTCTTTTTGAGATTTTGTTCGGTGTGAGTAGAATGACAATACTATTATATGTGTTCCAGATAGATGTGTATAGATATAAAGTCTGAGAAGTATTGTATAGGAGAATGAAGAGTGACTGCTGTGCTTTCTCTGCCTTCTCTCTTCTCTCTTAGGAGAATATAACATGTTTGTGTGATTCTTCGTGAGGTATGAGGAAATTTATACGTTCTAGAGTTGCATTTTAGGGTAGAATAGAGAAAGAGATAGGAAATCAATGTTCAGTGTCAGTTTAGAGTGGTTATAATGTGCACGTTCATTGTGACAGTTAAAAATGACGGTATATAAGAGACACATGAAGCTGATGTCATAACCATTATTAATCTGAAAGGAAAAAACACGGTGATGTCCTTTCAAAACCTCACGAGCCTTGATTGTGGCGAAGGTGATGCTACAGTTATGAAATTAATAGCGACGTAGAATTCCCAAAATGCGATTATCATCCAGACAATTCCTGGAAAATAGAGCAAGTTGCGACGAAACAAAATGTGGGAATAACCGTTTAACAAACAACCGAATTCTCATTGAAACACCTTACTATCATATTATTGAATCCAAAACCGTACAGAAACCAAAACCGTATACATCAATACAAATTAGAAAACACAATAAGTACACTGCCGACAATAATCGTACCAGTTTTCTCCGCATTGACTCTAATTGAACCATCATCCACAGTCTCATTACCTTGTTTTTTTCTTGGCCTCTAACCACCCAACGACACGCTCCCCACGAATATTGCAACACGAAGCTTATAATCGCGGACCATAAACCCGAATTGGGACTTTAAGGGAAGGGTGGGGGTTGATGGGGCAGGTAACGATGGCAGCTAGTACAGAGTGGCCCCCTATAACAGGTGCAGGTGATTAGTGATTAGTGGTCAGCCAGTGAGGGACGGGGGAGCGGCAGGTAGGGGCGGGTACGTGTGACAAGCTAAGTGACACATAGGGAAGAGGCAAGGTACGTAGAGGTGGCGGCAGGAAGGAGACAGCAAGCAGTAAGCGTGATGAGGGAAGTGGCGGAGGGTTAGCAGTAGGTGAGTGGCACGTGGGCAGGGTGAGCAGAGGACCATTCCTGTGACGAGTGATGTACAAAGGGGTGGAAAGTGGAGAGCAAAAGGTGTGTTTACCGTGATTGTCTTTATCCTCAGGAGAGTGGCATGGACGACAATTTTTCCTATATTTCTGCGGGTTTCCCACTGATCAACTTCGCCTTTGACCAGAGAGCAGAATGTTCCTCGTTAGTCACAATTGCTCTGGGGTCGCGGCTCAGGACCATCTGGCGTCATAACGGTAGTATAAGACCTCAATGGAGGACTGATTCATACACACAATATTTCTAACGATCAATTACATAGTGAGCTATATCTATCTACATACCTGGCTTATTTCCCCTATTAAAAGGGGTTAGCCAAGATAAGGCATTTAGAGTTAGGGAGACATTAATCTTCCCCTCCCTCTACTAATTAATATATTGTTGTTTATAAATGCATTCTCCATACTTAACAAAACGAATAACATTGAATACTTATTACCTTTAAAAAACAAACATAACCACAGCTGAAACTCAATAATAATATTTAGAAATTTGTACGAAAACATGTAGTCGAGAGAAACAAATTTCAACCGTAAAGAGTCCATTATGAAAAGATTACAACTGTACACGTGTTCGGAAACCCATTACAGACTAAGGGTCACTACGGCGTTACACCGTTTTGTTTTGTTTTTGTTTGTTGTGTTGATTGAAGATGATGAGCTTTATCATGTTGCACTGCTGGTCCGTGCTATCAATACATAGTTGAACGGACGTGGTTCATAAGGATACTGACGTGTTTTTGGTGCCACACAGTGAAATACATGTGGGAGGTTCCAATAGATATTAAGTTTTTCTAAGTATGTATTACACTGATATATGACATGTGATAGAAATACTTAAACGCAAGTGTTTCATTTTTTTTGTACTCATTAAGTGTGATAATCATAATTAGTACTACACTTACTATCATATTATGAAATCCAAACCGTACAGAACCAAAACCGTATACATCAATACAAATTAGAAAACACACGAAGTACACGGAAGAAAAAAAAAGTTGGAGACGTCCTTAGCGAACACAAACTTAGGATAAGTTAAACATTAACAAACTTTTGGAAGGTTTCAAACAAGTACTCAAGTTTTATAATAAGTTTTGAAACATCACACAAAAAAAAAAGAAAACAAAAAAAAAAAACTGTCAAACATAATATGAAAACAACGCGGAAAACTTTAACACTTCGAGGTGCAAAGATTGACGTGTTAAGAGGCGCGCCGTGACGAAATAAAAGATTGAAATTTAAAACTAACCATACTCTGAATTTACTACAAGAGAAAAATAAAAAGAAAGAAAGTTACAGTATAAAATTCGTACTTTGGAACCCTCAAACAAGCCACTTGGGAAAGAGGACCAAATCTTTTAAATCCTCGGTTGTAGTACTTCTCAGGAATGGGGCCGCGGACCACGAGTCTGGGAGGCACAACGCACGCTGACCACTCGGCTAAATGTAACACCACGTACACGTGCCTGAGGGAAAACTTACAGACAACAAAGTCATACCAACAAAGAGAAAAAGAAGAGACGTGTAGAGACGACTAGAATACAGAGCCACTCAAAAATACGATAGGCAGAGAAACGTGAAAATAAGAATAACAGAAACAGTGAGAGCATTACATCAAACAAAAACAGAGATGTAAAGCAAATACCAGATAATATATTAAATAAATTCAGTCCTCTATAACTTTTTTTTTTTTTTTTGGCAGTAAGAAAGGAATTTACTAACAGAAAGTCGGGGAGCAAGACTGCAGGTGCCTAAAGAGACAAACAGTGCCTTGGTGTGTGCCAGTACAAGTGTGGTGCCAATTGTGTGTGTAAGATATTTACGTGACAAGAAAAATTGCACGCAGGGGACGGGAGGACACGAGGAGGTAAAGATCGAGGAGGAGAGAAAAAAAGAAAAATAGAAAATACCAAAAAGTTCTCAGTAAAATAATGTATACATAGTTTAATAAAAATATATCATCTTTTTTTTTTTCTTCTCTCCTCTCGATCGTCTCTCTCTCGTGGTCTCCAACCCCCCCCCTCTCCACCGACTCTCTCCCTCTCACTTCATCCTCGGTCCTCTCTTTCTCTCTCTCATCGTTCGCGCTCTCGCTCTCTCCCCTCATCTCTCTCTCAGCTCATTCTCCGCTCCTCTCCCCATCTCTCCGGTCTCAACCTCCCTCTTCCCTCTCTCGTCTCCTTCCCCCTTCTTCTCTCCGCCCCCCTCCTCTCGCTCCTCTCTCCTCTTCTCCTCTCTCTCTTGCGGGGTCTCCTGATGGTCTCCCTCTTCCAGCCTGTCGTTCTCCCTCATCTCGCTCCTTCGTTCTCCCTTCGCCTCAATCCTCGTCATCCTCTTCTCTCTCCCGCTCTCTCTCTCTTTCTCTCACTCCCCCCCCCCCCCCCCCCCCTTTTTGTTCTCTTTCTCTGTGCTGCTAGATATATAAAACGCCTCACAGACTTATGACAAGAAAAAAAACATGGAAGTGTAAGGAATAAAATTGTAAGATTAACCCTAAGGTAAAAAAAAAAAATTGAACATACCCGGGTGAAGACAAAGGGGGAAAAATGGAATAGGAACAGTCTGAAAATAGTGTAAAAATCTAAAACAGAAAATAAAAATAAATGTTGCACGGATACATGAATTTGAGATACAATGGAAATAAGCTGCAAATTCTCGCTTGCCATTTCATTGCAATAATAAAAAAAAAGAAAATGAGGCATTTTGGATCACCTGGCGCCAATGTGGTTGTAATTCTGTGGCCTTTACGAATATTGGGGCGGCGGCGGGAAAGGACAGAGACAGAGAGACAAAGACAGAGACAATTTGAGAAACATTTGTAGGAAAGAAATGTACAAGGTCCACCCGTTTCTTTTTTTGGTGAAGGAGCTAATTCAAAACTGGAAAGACACTGAAGGAGACACTGACGAAGGAGGGAAGATTGACGTTCGTTATTTGGAGTGAGGCACGTCGGCCGCTGCGAGGGTATGGAAGCTAGTGAAGGGGAGATAAGTGGAGGAGGAATGTGAAGGGGAAATGAAGGGAAGGCGAGAGTGGCAAAAAGGGAAATGAGTAGGGAAGGAGTAGGTGACGAAGAGGAAGAGGTTGGTGAAGTAGAGGGAGGAGGGAGGAGGGAGGATGGAGGACGGAGCTGGAAATGAGAAAATGAGAGGAAAAATATTGCATTTCATACGAGCTGGACGACGAAAACTCACGGTTTACATAAGAAGTGAATTTCTTCTCCCACCAATGACGCTTAGGTTTGATGCTGGACCCCCGAGATGAGAGTAAAAGGCTTCAGTAAATAAGTTTGAGTAGACATCAAAGATCATGAAGCCTTCGTGGTGAGGAAGCGCGCTTGCCTTTCTCCGCGGGTAAAATTTCCGGGAGCGAAGCGTGAACTCTCCCTCCTTTTTCTTTGAGGTCTTGAGCTGAGTAATAGGGAAGATAAGGAAGGCACAAGGTGAAGGCAGACCTGTAGTGAGCGGAGGGGCAGGCAGCTCAGACTCCTGTTGTAAGTGTGTGTAGGTAAGGCGAGTGGAGGGGAAGAGACAGGTTAACATAATGAGATGAGATGAACGGTATCGAGAGAGCCAACACAGTCCTCTCCCCAATCAGGTGATCTTGTTAACCTTAGTGCGTAGATGCATCCATCATGAAGCCTCAAAGATGAGCCTAGTGGTGAAGTGACGACAAGACCAAGGAAAGCTAGACTGTCCATCAAGGGGAGGCGGGATGGGTTACGGAAAGAAAGTGAAGGACGCGGATGCAGAATGGAGGTGAAGGTAATGGAGGAAGAGAAGATAACTTAAAGAAAAAGTGAGGCAAGGGATATGAATATGGGAGGAGAAAAGGTGGAAGAAGGAAAAAGTGGTGTTGAAGGGATGAGAAGGAGGATGGAGGTAGGGATAGAGGGGGCACAAGAGGAGGAGGTATAGGGAAAAGAAAGTGGAAGGAGAGTGAAATTAAAAGTATAAGAAAGAGGTCAGAGGCAGAGGGACAGCAGACATAAGAGAAGAGAGGGTGGGAGGGAAGGAGGGGGTTGGGGTGAAAGTCCTATCCAGCTCAGTATCTCCTTGGTGAGTGAGACATATTTCGAAATTAGGAGCTTCGGTATACCCTGAAACCCTCTAAGGCAAAGGGAGTTATGGTCCAAGTTGGCGGGTTCGCTTGGACGGGCGCGGACGGCACTTTCTTACACCGACAACTGGAGCCTGACGCACTGCCTCCCGACCACTTGTTGGACAAAATACTACATGCGTTAATTAACACTCCATTCCTGGAATATATTCATAAAATACGTGTCTGCGTTATATGTTATATGTACATCATATTCATACTTTCTCTTGCTTTGAGGAGGAACAACAATATACTACATATTATATATATATATATAATATATATATATATATATAATATATATATATATATATATATAGTTATAATATATATATAAAGCCGCTTCGGACATATATACGATTACATATATGAATTTTCCTCTCTCGATACTCTCAGTCCTCGTTTTACAATCATAAAGTTTTTGAGTTTTATTAGTTTTTCCTTCGTGTGCACGCGTCTGCCCTCGTGATGGTGGTGTCCTCGTCTGTCGTCTCCCTCGCCAAGCATCACTGCGCCTCAGAAAGACTTGTCCCGCTGAACTACACACGCCAGACCCAGAGCCCCTCCAAGAGGCGGCATGAGTTGGGAAGAACGTAAATTTAAACCAATAAAGACATTATGCAAAATGGGAAAATGGGGGACTGAGCGACGTTGCAGTGACGGACTTGAAGGATTTATCGAAAGACTTGTGAAAGAAAAAATATTGGGTCCCTTAGAAGCGTGGAGAAGGATTTATTGAAAGGCGCGCTTTGGGAGTGAAATGTTTGTGGTGTGAGACGGCGCAGGGGAAAGGGATTGACAGTTCAAGGGAGGGACGAATGCTGCGAAATGTTTGTAGGAGAAAGAAAAGTTGGTGCTAACGTAGGAGGTGATACTGATGTGGGAGGGAGGCAGGGAAGGAGCAAGCTATTTTACAATGGGATGGAAAAGAAGGACGAGAAGAGGAAGAGGACGTTGCTGTGCCTTTGCTATGAAATCGAAATTTCCGTTATTAACATCAGCGGATAGAAAATGAGAAGTAAGACGAGCCAGAGAAATGAGTAGGAGGAACATAAAACTACGCTGTTTATAAGAAAAAAAAATCATCAAACGTTTTAGGTACCCGACATAAGAATAAGGATTTAGTGTTTGTGAAAAAAAAGAGAGAAAAAACAGCTGTACTTTCCTGTGGGAGAGAGCAGGCGGGTGAGAAGCGGCTTGTGTAGTGCGTGGGAAGGGTCAGTGATGGGAAGAACAAACTTTATGAAAGGAGGGGTGGAAGAGAACATTACTTCAGTGCCAAGAGGAGAGAGTAAAAAGAAATCCTACTATGCAGGGGAACCAGACACATTTACTCAAGAATATAACGCCGTCTAAACAGGTTTCTAATACTGCTTGCGCGGAAATGAACCCAGTATATTGAGTAGGTGATTTCCTTTGCAATTTTTGTCTCCCCTATCGATGCTCTGTGCTGCCATTCTGAAAGCCATTTTATTAATTTCTTTTTCTCATCAGCTATATTGAATGAAATTTAGATGCAGTGAAGGTCTCGCCTCGTGTGAAAAGGATAGTACGTGCCTCTAGTAGCAACAATGAATCATTCTTCTTAGAGACACAACTGTACAGAGAACCAAGCAACAATGGCACTTTGTATTGCGGCACTAACGCTTTTGCTGTTCATGTTACTACCACTCTTATAATAACTTTATTTCTATTTGCTTCATGAATATGTAGTTTAAATGGATATTACTCCAGAAGCGAGGGAGTTTCCAAGCAAGCAGCACGTCTTGGCAAACTGAAAATGTTAAATTGACCCTCGCCACACACCTCCACGGTCCTCGCTGACGAAGGATACAACTAGCGCCGTGTTTTGCCTCAACCGAAGCTGCAGCAATACACGAATCGCAACTCGCGTCAAAATCGCAGAGGCCTCGTGGTATAAGGTCAACATTTTCCATTCATAGGAAGCCTAATATAAAATTGTTTCGCCAACACTTTCTTTCGGCGACCACCAGGATAGCTGACCACTTTCACTCCTTCGTCTCCCCTTCCACACAATCCATTCACCATCCTTTCACACGGCCCTTCACCAGCCTCACCGTCCCCTCTCACCGCTGCACGACGAGGGGAGACACGTTAATACAATAACCGGACCTCATGACCCTCCTGAGGGCCGTTTTCTTCCTGCATCTCCCTCGGAGCCTCTCCAGCAGCAGCTCTCCTTTTACATTCGCTTTCCACCAAAAATTCCTACCAATTGAATTCTTTATAACTTTCTCATTCACTCAACCCCGCATCAAAAGATATTCTTGACCCTCACAACATTTTCTGATGTAGTGCCGCAGAATCAGAGTTCACATTCACATATAAATGGGGGATTCTGAGAGCCTGAGCCTCAAGTTAATCATCACTAAAATCATTCCTCCTTCGGGTGTTGTTCT
>JAPQNM010000168.1:0-21348 GCA_029783475.1 Metacarcinus magister | reverse complement strand
GTGGTTGTTGTTGTTGTTTGTAATGTGTAATTCTATAATAATAATAGCATAAGGAGGAGGGAGGAGAAGGAAGAGGGGAGGAGGAGGAGGGAGGGAGGAGGAGGAACACAAATTTATATACGTAATAATATTTTCAATAGATCAGTAACTATATATGAAAAAAAATAAGAAAAAGGAACAATCTCATTTATAAAACCGATTGATTAATAAATAATAATAATAATAATAATAATGATATATAAACACAGCGACCCAATGTGAAATGTAAATAAATCACTAATGAGGAACGAAATATAAGGCATGAAATAAATGATGAATTAATAAATAAATAGAATAATGAAAATAATGATAGCTATAGTCCGACAGATCTTAGCAGAGCTTTCTGGTGGGACAGAATACAGTATTCCCATGGGTCCAACCCTGCCATATCTCCTTCGCTCTGATTGGCTGGTGAGTGACCTGAGCCGAGCCTACGTGAGAGAGCCTTGCCTGAGCGCGTGACACGTGTGTGTGTGTGTGTGTGTGTGTGGTGGTGTGTGTGTGGTTGTTGTTTGCTTTCATTCCCTATGTTGTTTTCTTATTTCTATTTGCTGCGATCTCAGTAGTACTATTCTTATCTCTCTCTCTCTCTCTCTCTCTCTCTCTCTCTCTCGCTCTCTCCTCTCTCTCTCTCCTCTCTCTCTCTCTCTCTCCTCGTCTCTCTCTCTCTCTCTCTCTCTCTCTCTCCCTCTCTCTCTCTCTCTCTCTCTCTTCTCTCTTTATAATTTGTCACACATTGGTTATACATCGACCTTTACATTTGTATATACTGAAATGTTGACTTTGTTTCCTCGCCACCCAGAGGTAAAAGTCACAGTGCGTATAAGAGGTTTCCTCGGTAGGCCTAATCCTCTATTCTGGCAGCATGACAGCCATTATGATGATCCTCTTCATCAGATGAGTGAGAGTGATAATGAAGGAGTCGATGAAATGATCAATTACCACGTCTCTTCTTGCATCGTCCTGGTTGTATTTTTCGGCGTGTTGTATGGCATCTTCAGTTTTCTGGGGTAATTGTGGCTATTGCTTCATAAATGAGCGGCTTTAAGGCTGCATTCTTGAATGTATTTCTTTTTGATATGTAGCCTTTAAGTTTGAGCCCATATCAGTTCAATCGCGTTGTACTGACAGTGATAAGGTGGCAGTCGTACAACCTTGTGTCGCTGCTGTAAGGCCATCCTGTCGATGACGTAACTTGTATCGGCAGCAGTGGTGTGTTTCAGCCGCAAGTTTCATGAGCTGAACTTTCAGTAGACCATCGGGTACTGCCACACCCTTCCTCTCCAGCCATTCTCTTATGGTGCTTTGTTGTTTTGATGCTAATGGTGGTTTATCGATTTTCCTGGAGTGATAGGGTGCGTTATCCATTACGATGACTGAAGATGGAGAATATTCGGCAACAGTTGTGTCTTGAACCACTTCTCAAAGGTTCTGCGTTCATCTGATCGTGATAGTCGCCGACATTCTTAGCTTGGAAGGTAAGGAAGGTTAGGTTTCCTGGTGCCAGGCGTGCAGAATTATCCAGCGTGAACTTTCCCACTGGTACCCGAACTCCCGTGGCCTTCTTAGAAGTGGTGTCTATCCAGCAGTTTAATTAGGTGTATCAGATGCTGCAATGATATTTCCAATATCTCTAATAGCTTTCGAGAAAATGAGGAGGAAAGTCATGTTTTTATATAAATATAAGTTTCATTTTACTGCGTAATTATTAGTCATAGAAACAAATATTCATAATGACAGTTGTACAGTTTAATTAGGTGTATCAGATGCTGCAATGATATTTCCAATATCTCTAATAGTTTTCGGGAAAATGAGGAGAAAGTCATGTTTTTATATAAATATAAGTTTCATTTTACTGCGTAATTATTAGTCATAGAACAAATATTCATAATACAGTTGTACAGTTTAATTAGGTGTATCAGATGCTGCAATGATATTTCCAATATCTCTAATAGCTTTCGGAAAATGAGGAGGAAAGTCATGTTTTTATATAAATATAAGTTTATTTTACTGCGTAATTATTAGTCATAGAACAAATATTCATAATGACAGTTGTACAGTTTAATTAGGTCTATCAGATGCTGCAATGATATTTCCAATATCTCTAATAGCTTTCGAGAAAATGAGGAGGAAAGTCATGTTTTTATATAAATATAAGTTTATTTTACTGCGTAATTATTAGTCATAGAACAATATTCATAATACAGTTGTACAGTTTAATTGGTCTATCAGATGCTGCAATGATATTTCCAATATCTCTAATAGCTTTCGAGAAAATGAGGAGGAAAGTCATGTTTTTATATAAATATAAAGTTTCATTTTACTGCGTAATTATGAGTCATAGAACAAATATTCATAATTACAGTTGTACAGTTTAATTAGGTCTATCAGATGCTGCAATGATATTTCCAATATCTCTAATAGCTTTCGAGAAAATGAGGAGGAAATTCATGTTTTTATATAATATAAGTTTTATTTTACTGCGTAATTATAGTCATAGAACAAATATTCATAATATCAGTTGTACAGTTTAATTAGGTATCAGATGCTGCAATGATATTTCCAATATCTCTAATAGCTTTCGAGAAAATGAGGAGGAAAGTCATGTTTTTATATAAATATAAAGTTTCATTTTACTGCGTATTATTAGTCATAGAACAAATATTCATAATGACAGTTGTACAGTTAATTAGGTGTATCAGATGCTGCAATGATATTTCCAATATCTCTAATAGCTTTCGAGAAAATGAGGAGGAAAGTCATGTTTTTTATATAAAATAAGTTTATTTTACTGCGTAATTATTAGTCATAGAACAAATATTCATAATATCAGTTGTACAGTTTAATTAGGTGTATCAGATGCTGCAATGATATTTCCAATATCTCTAATAGCTTTCGAGAAAATGAGGAGGAAAGTCATGTTTTTATATAAATATTAAGTTTCATTTTACTGCGTAATTATGAGTCATAGAACAAATATTCATAATACAGTTGTACAGTTTAATTAGGTCTATCAGATGCTGCAATGATATTTCCAATATCTCTAATAGCTTTCGGGAAAATGAGGAGGAAAGTCATGTTTTTATATAAATATAAGTTTAATTTTACTGCGTAATTATTAGTCATAGAACAAATATTCATAATATCAGTTGTACAGTTTAATTAGGTCTATCAGATGCTGCAATGATATTTCCAATATCTCTAATAGCTTTCGAGAAAATGAGGAGGAAGTCATGTTTTTATATAAATATACGGTTTTATTTTACTGCGTAATTATTAGTCATAGAACAATATTCATAATGACAGTTGTACAGTTTGAATTAGGTGTATCAGATGGTGCAATGATATTTCCAATATCTCTAATAGGTTTCGAGAAAATGAGGAAGAAAGTAATTTAAAAAAAGTAAAATCAGTAATATTAGTACTAGAGCAAATATTCATAATGACAGTAGTAGATTTTAATTAGGTCTATCAGATTCTGTAATGATATTTCCAATATCTCTAATAGCTTTCGAGAAAATGAGGAGGAAAGTCGTGTTTTTTATAATTATACGGTTTTATTTTACTGCGTAATTATTAGTCATAGAACAAATATTCATAATGTCAGTTTTACAGTTTAATTAGGTGTATCAGATGCTGCAATGATATTTTCCAATATCTCTATAGCTTTCGAGAAAATGAGGAGGAAAGTCATGTTTTTATATAAATATTAAGTTTCATTTTACTGCGTAATTATGAGTCAAAGAACAAATATTCATAAGTACAGTTTAATTAGGTCTATCAGATGCTGCAATGATATTTCCAATATCTCTAATAGCTTTCGAGAAAATGAGGAGGAAGTCATGTTTTATATAAATATAAGTTTTATTTTACTGCGTAATTATTAGTCATAGAACAAATATTCATAATACAGTTGTACAGTTTAATTAGGTCTATCAGATGCTGCAATGATATTTCCAATATCTCTAATAGCTTTCGAGAAAATGAGGAGGAAAGTTATGTTTTTATATAAATATATGGTTTTATTTTACTGCGTAATTATTAGTCATAGAACAAATATTCATAATTACAGTTGTACAGTTTAATTATGTCTATCAGATGCTGCAATGATATTTCCAATATCTCTAATAGCTTTCGAGAAAATGAGAGGAAAGTCATGTTTTTATATAAATATATAAGTTTCATTTTACTGCGTAATTATGAGTCATAGAACAAATATTCATAATTACAGTTGTACAGTTTAATTAGGTCTATCAGATGCTGCAATGATATTTCCAATATCTCTAATAGCTTTCGGGAAAATGAGAGGAAAGTCATGTTTTTATATAAATATAAAGTTTATTTTACTGCGTAATTATTAGTCATAGAACAAATATTCATAATATCAGTTGTACAGTTTAATTAGGTATCAGATGCTGCAATGATATTTCCAATATCTCTAATAGCTTTCGAGAAAATGAGAGAAAGTCATGTTTTATATAAATATTAAGTTTTATTTTACTGCGTATTATTAGTCATAGAACAAATATTCATAATTACAGTTGTACAGTTTTAATTAGGTCTATCAGATGCTGCAATGATATTTCCAATATCTCTAATAGCTTTCGAGAAAATGAGGAGGAAAGTCATGTTTTTATATAAATATAAAGTTTATTTTACTGCGTAATTATAGTCATAGAACAAATATTCATAATGATCAGTTTGTAAATTTAATTAGGTGTATCAGATGCTGCATGATATTTCCAATATCTCTAATAGCTTTCGAGAAAATGAGGAGAAAGTCATGTTTTTATATAAATATTAAGTTTCATTTTACTGCGTAATTATTAGTCATAGAACAAATATTCATAATAACAGTTGTACAGTTTAGTTAGGTGTATCAGATGCTGCAATGATATTTCCAATATCTCTAATAGCTTTCGAGAAATGAGGAGGAAAGTCATGTTTTTATATAAATATACAGTTTATTTTACTGCGTAATTATTAGTCATAGAACAAATATTCATAATGACAGTTGTACAGTTGAATTAGGTGTATCAGATGTGCAATGATATTTCCAATATCTCTAATAGCTTTCGAGAAAATGAGGAAGAAAGTATTAAAAAAAAGTAAAATTCAGTATATATTAGTACTAGAACAAATATTCATAATGACAGTAGTAATTTTAATTAGGTCTATCAGATTCTGAATGATATTTCCAATATCTCTAATAGCTTTCGAGAAAATGAGGAGGAAAGTCGTGTTTTTATATAATTATACGTTTTATTTTACTGCGTAATTATTAGTCATAGAACAAATATTCATAATGTCAGTTTTACAGTTTAATTAGGTGTATCAGATGCTGCAATGATATTTCCAATATCTCTAATAGCTTTCGAGAAAATGAGGAGGAAAGTCATGTTTTTATATAAATATTAAGTTTCATTTTACTGCGTAATTATTAGTCATAGAACAAATATTCATAATATCAGTTGTACAATTTAATTAGGTCTATCAGATGCTGCAATGATATTTCCAATATCTCTAATAGCTTTCGAGAAAATGAGGAGGAAAGTCATGTTTTTATATAAATATATAGTTTCATTTTACTGCGTAATTATGAGTCATAGAACAAATATTCATAATACAGTTGTACAGTTTAATTAGGTCTATCAGATGCTGCAATGATATTTCCAATATCTCTAATAGCTTTCGAGAAAATGAGAGGAAAGTCATGTTTTTATATAAATATAAGTTTCATTTTACTGCGTAATTATTAGTCATAGAACAAATATTCATAATATCAGTTGTACAGTTTAATTAGGTGTATCAGATGCTGCAATGATATTTCCAATATCTCTAATAGCTTTCGAGAAAATGAGGAGGAAAGTCATGTTTTTATATAAATAATAAGTTTCATTTTACTGCGTAATTATGAGTCATAGAACAAATATTCATAATTACAGTTGTACAGTTTAATTAGGTCTATCAGATGCTGCAATGATATTTCCAATATCTCTAATAGCTTTCGAGAAAATGAGGAGGAAAGTCATGTTTTTATATAAATATAAGTTTAATTTTACTGCGTAATTATTAGTCATAGAACAAATATTCATAATACAGTTGTACAGTTTAATTAGGTGTATCAGATGCTGCAATGATATTTCCAATATCTCTAATAGCTTTCGAGAAAATGAGGAGGAAAGTCATGTTTTTATATAAATATAAGTTTCATTTTACTGCGTAATTATGAGTCATAGAACAAATATTCATAATACAGTTGTACAGTTTAATTAGGTCTATCAGATGCTGCAATGATATTTCCAATATCTCTAATAGCTTTCGAGAAAATGATGAGGAAAGTCATGTTTTTATATAAATATAAAGTTTAATTTTACTGCGTAATTATTAGTCATAGAACAAATATTCATAATGACAGTTGTACAATTTAATTAGGTGTATCAGATGCTGCAATGATATTTCCAATATCTCTAATAGCTTTCGAGAAAATGAGGAGGAAAGTCATGTTTTTATATAAATATACGGTTTTATTTTACTGCGTAATTATTAGTCATAGAACAAATATTCATAATGACAGTTGTACAGTTGAATTAGGTGTATCAGATGGTGCAATGATATTTCCAATATCTCTAATAGCTTTCGAGAAAATGAGGAAGAAAGTATTTTAAAAAAAGTAAAATTCAGTATATATTAGTACTAGAGCAAATATTCATAATGACAGTAGTAGATTTAATTAGGTCTATCAGATGCTGTAATGATATTTCCAATATCTCTAATAGCTTTCGAGAAAATGAGGAGGAAAGTCATGTTTTTATATAAATATAAGTTTTATTTTACTGCGTAATTATTAGTCATAGAACAAATATTCATAATGTCAGTTGTACAGTTTAATTAGGTCTATCAGATGCTGCAATGATATTTCCAATATCTCTAATAGCTTTCGAGAAAATGAGGAGGAAAGTCATGTTTTTATATAAATATTAAGTTTCATTTTACTGCGTAATTATGAGTCATAGAACAAATATTCATAATGACAGTTGTACAGTTTAATTAGGTCTATCAGATGCTGCAATGATATTTCCAATATCTCTAATAGCTTTCGAGAAAATGAGGAGGAAAATCATGTTTTTATATAAATATAAGTTTTATTTTACTGCGTAATTATGAGTCATAGAACAAATATTCATAATACAGTTGTACAGTTTAATTAGGTCTATCAGATGCTGCAATGATATTTCCAATATCTCTAATAGCTTTCGAGAAAATGAGGAGGAAATTATGTTTTTATATAAATATAAAGTTTTATTTTACTGCGTAATTATTAGTCATAGAACAAATATTCATAATCACAGTTGTGCAGTTTAATTAGGTCCATCAGATGCTGCAATGATATTTCCAATATCTCTAATAGCTTTCGAGAAAATGAGGAGGAAAGTCATGTTTTTATATAAATATAAGTTTCATTTTACTGCGTAATTATGAGTCATAGAACAAATATTCATAATACAGTTGTACAGTTTAATTAGGTCTATCAGATGCTGCAATGATATTTCCAATATCTCTAATAGCTTTCGAGAAAATGAGGAGGAAAGTCATGTTTTTATATAAATATAAATTTTCATTTTACTGCGTAATTATTAGTCATAGAACAAATATTCATAATATCAGTTGTACAGTTTAATTAGGTCCATCAGATGCTGCAATGATATTTCCAATATCTCTAATAGCTTTCGAGAAAATGAGGAGGAAAGTCATGTTTTTATATAAATATAAGTTTATTTTACTGCGTAATTATGAGTCATAGAACAAATATTCATAATTACAGTTGTACAGTTTAATTAGGTCTATCAGATGCTGCAATGATATTTCCAATATCTCTAATAGCTTTCGAGAAAATGAGGAAGAAAGTCATGTTTTTATATAAATATAAGTTTAATTTTACTGCGTAATTATTAGTCATAGAACAAATATTCATAATATCAGTTGTACATTTTAATTAGGTCTATCAGATGCTGCAATGATATTTCCAATATCTCTAATAGCTTTCGAGAAAATGAGGAGGAAAGTCATGTTTTTATATAAATATTAAGTTTCATTTTACTGCGTAATTATTAGTCATAGAACAAATATTCATAATATCAGTTGTACAGTTTAATTAGGTCTATCAGATGCTGCAATGATATTTCCAATATCTCTAATAGCTTTCGAGAAAATGAGGAGGAAAGTCATGTTTTTATATAAATATAAGTTTAATTTTACTGCGTAATTATTAGTCATAGAACAAATATTCATAATACAGTTGTACAGTTTAATTAGGTGTATCAGATGCTGCAATGATATTTCCAATATCTCTAATAGCTTTCGAGAAAATGAGGAGGAAAGTCATGTTTTTATATAAATATAAGTTTCATTTTACTGCGTAATTATTAGTCATAGAACAAATATTCATAATGACAGTTGTACAGTTTAATTAGGTCTATCAGATGCTGCAATGATATTTCCAATATCTCTAATAGCTTTCGAGAAAATGAGGAGGAAAGTCATGTTTTTATATAAATATTAAGTTTTATTTTACTGCGTAATTATTAGTCATAGAACAAATATTCATAATGATCAGTTGTACAGTTTAATTAGGTCTATCAGATGCTGCAATGATATTTCCAATATCTCTAATAGCTTTCGAGAAAATGAGGAGGAAAGTCATGTTTTTATATAAATATTAAGTTTCATTTTACTGCGTAATTATGAGTCATAGAACAAATATTCATAATACCAGTTGTACAGTTTAATTAGGTCTATCAGATGCTGCAATGATATTTCCAATATCTCTAATAGCTTTCGAGAAAATGAGGAGGAAAGTCATGTTTTTATATAAATATAAGTTTTATTTTACTGCGTAATTATTAGTCATAGAACAAATATTCATAATATCAGTTGTACAGTTTAATTAGGTCTATCAGATGCTGCAATGATATTTCCAATATCTCTAATAGCTTTCGAGAAAATGAGGAGGAAAGTCATGTTTTTTATATAAATATAAGTTTCATTTTACTGCGTAATTATTAGTCATAGAACAAATATTCATAATGACAGTTGTACAGTTTAATTAGGTCTATCAGATGCTGCAATGATATTTCCAATATCTCTAATAGCTTTCGAGAAAATGAGGAGGAAAGTCATGTTTTTATATAAATATAAAGTTTTATTTTACTGCGTAATTATTAGTCATAGAACAAATATTCATAATATCAGTTGTACAGTTTAATTAGGTCTATCAGATGCTGCAATGATATTTCCAATATCTCTAATAGCTTTCGAGAAAATGAGGAGGAAAGTCATGTTTTTATATAAATATAAGTTTTATTTTACTGCGTAATTATGAGTCATAGAACAAATATTCATAATACAGTTGTACAGTTTAATTAGGTCTATCAGATGCTGCAATGATATTTCCAATATCTCTAATAGCTTTCGAGAAAATGAGAGGAAAGTCATGTTTTTATATAAATATAAAGTTTCATTTTACTGCGTAATTATTAGTCATAGAACAAATATTCATAATATCAGTTGTACAGTTTAATTAGGTCTATCAGATGCTGCAATGATATTTCCAATATCTCTAATAGCTTTCGAGAAAATGAGGAGGAAAGTCATGTTTTTATATAAATATTAAGTTTCATTTTACTGCGTAATTATTAGTCATAGAACAAATATTCATAATATCAGTTGTACAGTTTAATTAGGTCTATCAGATGCTGCAATGATATTTCCAATATCTCTAATAGCTTTCGAGAAAATGAGGAGGAAAGTCATGTTTTTATATAAATATACGGTTTTATTTTACTGCGTAATTATTAGTCATAGAACAAATATTCATAATATCAGTTGTACAGTTGAATTAGGTGTATCAGATGGTGCAATGATATTTCCAATATCTCTAATAGCTTTCGAGAAAATGAGGAAGAAAGTAATTTAAAAAAAAGTAAAATTCAGTATTTATTAGTACTAGAGCAAATATTCATAATGACAGTAGTAGATTTTAATTAGGTCTATCAGATGCTGCAATGATATTTCCAATATCTCTAATAGCTTTCGAGAAAATGAGGAGGAAAGTCATGTTTTTATATAAATATACGGTTTTATTTTACTGCGTAATTATTAGTCATAGAACAAATATTCATAATGTCAGTTGTACAGTTTAATTAGGTGTATCAGATGCTGCAATGATATTTCCAATATCTCTAATAGCTTTCGAGAAAATGAGGAGGAAAGTCATGTTTTTATATAAATATACGTTTTAATTTTACTGCGTAATTATTAGTCATAGAACAAATATTCATAATTACAGTTGTACAGTTTTAATAGGTCTATCAGATGCTGCAATGATATTTCCAATATCTCTAATAGCTTTCGAGAAAATGAGGAGGAAAGTCATGTTTTTATATAAATATTAAGTTTCATTTTACTGCGTAATTATGAGTCATAGAACAAATATTCATAATTACAGTTGTACAGTTTAATTAGGTCTATCAGATGCTGCAATGATATTTCCAATATCTCTAATAGCTTTCGAGAAAATGAGGAGGAAAGTCATGTTTTTATATAAATATAAAGTTTTATTTTACTGCGTAATTATTAGTCATAGAACAAATATTCATAATGACAGTTGTACAGTTTAATTAGGTCTATCAGATGCTGCAATGATATTTCCAATATCTCTAATAGCTTTCGAGAAAATGAGGAGGAAAGTCATGTTTTTATATAAATATTAAGTTTCATTTTACTGCGTAATTATGAGTCATAGAACAAATATTCATAATTACAGTTGTACAGTTTAATTAGGTCTATCAGATGCTGCAATGATATTTCCAATATCTCTAATAGCTTTCGAGAAAATGAGAAGGAAAGTCATGTTTTTATATAAATATAAGTTTCATTTTACTGCGTAATTATTAGTCATAGAACAAATATTCATAATACAGTTGTACAGTTTAATTAGGTCTATCAGATGCTGCAATGATATTTCCAATATCTCTAATAGCTTTCGAGAAAATGAGGAGGAAAGTCATGTTTTTATATAAATATAAGTTTTATTTTACTGCGTAATTATTAGTCATAGAACAAATATTCATAATACAGTTGTACAGTTAATTAGGTCTATCAGATGCTGCAATGATATTTCCAATATCTCTAATAGCTTTCGGAAAATGAGGAGGAAAGTCATGTTTTTATATAAATATAAAGTTTAATTTTACTGCGTAATTATTAGTCATAGAACAAATATTCATAATACAGTTGTACAATTTAATTAGGTGTATCAGATGCTGCAATGATATTTCCAATATCTCTAATAGCTTTCGAGAAAATGAGAAGGAAAGTCATGTTTTTATATAAATATTAAGTTTCATTTTACTGCGTAATTATTAGTCATAGAACAAATATTCATAATATCAGTTGTACAGTTTAATTAGGTGTATCAGATGCTGCAATGATATTTCCAATATCTCTAATAGCTTTCGAGAAAATGAGGAGGAAAGTCATGTTTTTATATAAATATAAGTTTTATTTTACTGCGTAATTATTAGTCATAGAACAAATATTCATAATGACAGTTGTACAGTTTAATTAGGTGTATCAGATGCTGCAATGATATTTCCAATATCTCTAATAGCTTTCGAGAAAATGAGGAAGAAAGTATGTTTTTATATAAATATAAAGTTTCATTTTACTGCGTAATTATTAGTCATAGAACAAATATTCATAATGACAGTAGTAGATTTTAATTAGGTCTATCAGATGCTGCAATGATATTTCCAATATCTCTAATAGCTTTCGAGAAAATGAGGAGGAAAGTCATGTTTTTATATAAATATACGGTTTTATTTTACTGCGTAATTATTAGTCATAGAACAAATATTCATAATGTCAGTTTGTACAGTTTAATTAGGTGTATCAGATGCTGCAATGATATTTCCAATATCTCTAATAGCTTTCGAGAAAATGAGGAGGAAAGTCATGTTTTTATATAAATATTAAGTTTCATTTTACTGCGTAATTATTAGTCATAGAACAAATATTCATAATTACAGTTGTACAGTTTAATTAGGTCTATCAGATGCTGCAATGATATTTCCAATATCTCTAATAGCTTTCGAGAAAATGAGGAGGAAAGTCATGTTTTTATATAATATATAAGTTTTATTTTACTGCGTAATTATTAGTCATAGAACAAATATTCATAATATCAGTTTGTACAGTTTAATTAGGTCTATCAGATGCTGCAATGATATTTCCAATATCTCTAATAGCTTTCGAGAAAATGAGGAGGAAAGTCATGTTTTTTATATAAATATTAAGTTTCATTTTACTGCGTAATTATGAGTCATAGAACAAATATTCATAATTACAGTTGTACAGTTAATTAGGTCTATCAGATGCTGCAATGATATTTCCAATATCTCTAATAGCTTTCGGGAAAATGAGAAGGAAAGTCATGTTTTTATATAAATATAAAGTTTAATTTTACTGCGTAATTATTAGTCATAGAACAAATATTCATAATATCAGTTGTACAATTTAATTAGGTGTATCAGATGCTGCAATGATATTTCCAATATCTCTAATAGCTTTCGAGAAAATGAGGAGGAAAGTCATGTTTTTATATAAATATACGGTTTTTATTTTACTGCGTAATTATAGTCATAGAACAAATATTCATAATGACAGTTGTACAGTTGAATTAGGTGTATCAGATGGTGCAATGATATTTCCAATATCTCTAATAGCTTTCGAGAAAATGAGGAGAAAGTAATTTAAAAAAAAGTAAAATTTCAGTATATATTAGTCATAGAGCAAATATTCATAATGACAGTAGTAGAGTTTTAATTAGGTCTATCAGATTCTGCAATGATATTTCCAATATCTCTAATATCTTTCGAGAAAATGAGGAGGAAAGTCGTGTTTTTATATAATAATTATACGGTTTTATTTTACTGCGTAATTATTAGTCATAGAACAAATATTCATAATGTCAGTTTTACAGTTTAATTAGGTGTATCAGATGCTGCAATGATATTTCCAATATCTCTAATAGCTTTCGAGAAAATGAGGAGGAAAGTCATGTTTTTATATAAATATTAAGTTTCATTTTACTGCGTAATTATGAGTCATAGAACAAATATTCATAATATCAGTTGTACAGTTTAATTAGGTCTATCAGATGCTGCAATGATATTTCCAATATCTCTAATAGCTTTCGAGAAAATGAGGAGGAAAGTCATGTTTTTATATAAATATAAAGTTTTATTTTACTGCGTAATTATGAGTCATAGAACAAATATTCATAATTACAGTTGTACAGTTTAATTAGGTCTATCAGATGCTGCAATGATATTTCCAATATCTCTAATAGCTTTCGAGAAAATGAGGAGGAAAGTCATGTTTTTTATATAAATATAAGTTTTATTTTACTGCGTAATTATTAGTCATAAAACAAATATTCATAATATCAGTTGTACAGTTTAATTAGGTCATCAGATGCTGCAATGATATTTCCAATATCTCTAATAGCTTTCGAGAAAATGAGGAGGAAAGTCATGTTTTTATATAAATATTAAGTTTCATTTTACTGCGTAATTATTAGTCATAGAACAAATATTCATAATGACAGTTGTACAGTTTAATTAGGTCTATCAGATGCTGCAATGATATTTCCAATATCTCTAATAGCTTTCGAGAAAATGAGGAGGAAAGTCATGTTTTTATATAAATATAAAGTTTTATTTTACTGCGTAATTATTAGTCATAGAACAAATATTCATAATATCAGTTGTACAGTTTAATTAGAGTTATCAAATGCTACAATGATATTTCAAATATCTCTAATAGCTTTCGAGAAAATGAGGAGGAAAGTCATGTTTTTATATAAATATAAAGTTTATTTTACTGCGTAATTATGAGTCATAGAACAAATATTCATAATTACAGTTGTACAGTTTAATTAGGTCTATCAGATGCTGCAATGATATTTCCAATATCTCTAATAGCTTTCGAGAAAATGAGGAGGAAAGTCATGTTTTTATATAAATATAAAGTTTAATTTTACTGCGTAATTATTAGTCATAGAACAAATATTCATAATATCAGTTGTACAGTTTAATTAGGTCTATCAGATGCTGCAATGATATTTCCAATATCTCTAATAGCTTTCGAGAAAATGAGAGGAAAGTCATGTTTTTATATAAATATTAAAGTTTCATTTTACTGCGTAATTATTAGTCATAGAACAAATATTCATAATATCAGTTGTACAGTTTAATTAGGTCTATCAGATGCTGCAATGATATTTCCAATATCTCTAATAGCTTTCGAGAAAATGAGGAGGAAAGTCATGTTTTTATATAAAATACGTTTTATTTTACTGCGTAATTATTAGTCATAGAACAAATATTCATAATGACAGTTGTACAGTTGAATAGGTGTATCAGATGCTGCAATGATATTTCCAATATCTCTAATAGCTTTCGAGAAAATGAGGAGAAAGTCATTTTTAAAAAAGTAAAATTCAGTATATATTAGTACTAGAACAATATTCATAATGACAGTAGTAGATTGTAATTAGGTCTATCAGATTCTGTAATGATATTTCCAATATCTCTAATAGCTTTCGAGAAAATGAGGAGGAAAGTAATGTTTTTATATAAATATTAAGTTTTATTTTACTGCGTAATTATTAGTCATAGAACAAATATTCATAATATCAGTTGTACAGTTTAATTAGTGTATCAGATGCTGCATGATATTTCCAATATCTCTAATAGCTTTCGAGAAAATGAGGAGAAAGTCATGTTTTCTATATAAATATAAGTTTTCATTTTACTGCGTAATTATTAGTCATAGAACAAATATTCATAAATACAGTTGTACAGTTTTAATTAGGTCTATCAGATGCTGCAATGATATTTCCAATATCTCTAATAGCTTTCGAGAAAATGAGGAGGAAGTCATGTTTTTATATAAATATAAAGTTTTGTTTTACTGCGTAATTATTAGTCATAGAACAAATATTCATAATTACAGTTGTACAGTTTAATTAGGTCTATCAGATGCTGCAATGATATTTCCAATATCTCTAATAGCTTTCGAGAAAATGAGGAGGAAATCATGTTTTTATATAAATATAAAGTTTTATTTTACTGCGTAATTATTAGTCATAGAACAAATATTCATAATTCAGTTGTACAGTTTAATTTGGTCCATCAGATGCTGCAATGATATTTCCAATATCTCTAATAGCTTTCGAGAAAATGAGGAGGAAAGTCATGTTTTTATATAAATATAAGTTTATTTTACTGCGTAATTATGAGTCATAGAACAAATATTCATAATACAGTTGTACAGTTTAATTAGGTCTATCAGATGCTGCAATGATATTTCCAATATCTCTAATAGCTTTCGAGAAAATGAGAGGAAAGTCATGTTTTTATATAATATAAAGTTTTATTTTACTGCGTAATTATTAGTCATAGAACAAATATTCATAATATCAGTTGTACAGTTTAATTAGGTCTATCAGATGCTGCAATGATATTTCCAATATCTCTAATAGCTTTCGAGAAAATGAGGAGGAAAGTCATGTTTTTATATAAATATAAAGTTTATTTTACTGCGTAATTATGAGTCATAGAACAAATATTCATAATTACAGTTGTACAGTTTAATTAGGTCTATCAGATGCTGCAATGATATTTCCAATATCTCTAATAGCTTTCGGGAAAATGAGGAGGAAAGTCATGTTTTTATATAAATATAAAGTTTCATTTTACTGCGTAATTATTAGTTATAGAACAAATATTCATAATATCAGTTATACAATTTAATTAGGTGTATCAGATGCTGCAATGATATTTCCAATATCTCTAATAGCTTTCGAGAAAATGAGGAGGAAAGTCATGTTTTTATATAAATATACGGTTTTATTTTACTGCGTAATTATAGTCATAGAACAAATATTCATAATGACAGTTGTACAGTTGAATTAGGTGTATCAGATGGTGCAATGATATTTCCAATATCTCTAATAGCTTTCGAGAAAATGAGGAGAAAGTCATATTTAAAAAAAGTAAATTCAGTATATATTAGTACATAGAGCAAATATTCATAATGACAGTAGTAGATTTTAATTAGGTCTATCAGATTCTGTAATGATATTTCCAATATCTCTAATAGCTTTCGAGAAAATGAGGAGGAAAGTCGTGTTTTTATATACGGTTTTATTTTACTGCGTAATTATTAGTCATAGAACAAATATTCATAATGTCAGTTTTACAGTTTAATTAGGTGTATCAGATGCTGCAATGATATTTCCAATATCTCTAATAGCTTTCGAGAAAATGAGGAGGAAAGTCATGTTTTTATATAAATATTAAGTTTCATTTTACTGCGTAATTATGAGTCATAGAACAAATATTCATATGACAGTTGTACAATTTTAATTAGGTCTATCAGATGCTGCAATGATTTCCAATATCTCTAATAGCTTTCGAGAAAATGAGGAGGAAAGTCATGTTTTTATATAAATATAAAGTTTTCATTTTACTGCGTAATTATGAGTCATAGAACAAATATTCATAATTACAGTTGTACAGTTTTAATTAGGTCTATCAGATGCTGCAATGATATTTCCAATATCTCTAATAGCTTTCGAGAAAATGAGGAGGAAATCATGTTTTTATATAAATATAAAGTTTTATTTTACTGCGTAATTATTAGTCATACAACAAATATTCATAATATCAGTGTACAGTTTAATTAGGTCCATCAGATGCTGCAATGATATTTCCAATATCTCTAATAGCTTTCGAGAAAATGAGGAGGAAAGTCATGTTTTTATATAAATATAAGTTTCATTTTACTGCGTAATTATGAGTCATAGAACAAATATTCATAATTACAGTTTGTACAGTTTAATTAGGTCTATCAGATGCTGCAATGATATTTCCAATATCTCTAATAGCTTTCGAGAAAATGAGAAGGAAAGTCATGTTTTTATATAATATAAAGTTTTAATTTTACTGCGTAATTATAGTCATAGAACAAATATTCATAATATCAGTTGTATAGTTTTAATTGGTCCATCGATGCTGCAATGATTTTCCAATATCTCTAATAGCTTTCGAGAAATGAGGAGGAAAGTCATGTTTTTATATAAATATAAAGTTTTATTTTACTGCGTAATTATTAGTCATAAAACAATATTCATAATTACAGTTGTACAGTTAAATTATGTCTATCAGATGCTGCAATGATATTTCCAATCTCTAATAGCTTTCGGGGAAAATGAGGAGGAAAGTCATGTTTTTATATAAATATAAAGTTTAATTTTACTGCGTAATTATAGTCATAGAACAAATATTCATAATACAGTTGTATAATTTAATTAGGTGTATCAGATGCTGCAATGATATTTCCAATATCTCTAATAGCTTTCGAGAAAATGAGAGGAAAGTCATGTTTTTATATAAATATAAGTTTCATTTTACTGCGTAATTATTAGTCATAGAACAAATATTCATATATCAGTTGTACAATTTAATTAGGTGTATCAGATGCTGCAATGATATTTCCAATATCTCTAATAGCTTTCGAGAAAATGAGGAGGAAAGTCATGTTTTTATATAAATATACGGTTTTATTTTACTGCGTAATTATTAGTCATAGAACAAATATTCATAATGACAGTTGTACAGTTGAATTAGGTGTATCATATGGTGCAATGATATTTCCAATATCTCTAATAGCTTTCGAGAAAATGAGGAAGAAAGTAATTTAAAAAAAAGTAAAATTCAGTATATATTAGTACTAGAGCAAATATTCATAATGACAGTAGTAGATTTTAATTAGGTCTATCAGATTCTGTAATGATATTTCCAATATCTCTAATATCTTTCGAGAAAATGAGGAGAAAGTCGTGTTTTTATATAATTATACGGTTTTTATTTTACTGCGTAATTATTAGTCATAGAACAAATATTCATAATGTCAGTTTTACAGTTTAATTAAGTGTATCAGATGCTGCAATGATATTTCCAATATCTCTAATAGCTTTCGAGAAAATGAGGAGGAAAAGTCATGTTTTTATATAAATATTAAGTTTCATTTTACTGCGTAATTATGAGTCCATAGAACAAATATTCATAATTACAGTTGTACAGTTTTAATTAGGTCTATCAGATGCTGCAATGATATTTTCCAATATCTCTAATAGCTTTCGAGAAAATGAGGAGGAAAGTCATGTTTTATATAAATATAAAGTTTTATTTTACTGCGTAATTATTAGTCATAGACAAATATTCATAATACAGTTGTACAGTTTAATTTAGGTCTATCAGATGCTGCAATGATATTTCCAATATCTCTAATAGCTTCGAGAAAATGAGGAGGAAAGTCATGTTTTTATATAAATATAAAGTTTTATTTTACTGCGTAATTATTAGTCATAGACAAATATTCATAATTTACAGTTGTACAGTTTAATTAGGTCTATCAGATGCTGCAATGATATTTCCAATATCTCTAATAGCTTCGAGAAAATGAGAGGAAAGTCATGTTTTTATATAAATATAAAGTAATTTTTACTGCGTAATTATAGTCATAGAACAAATATTCATAATACAGTTGTACAGTTTAATTAGGTCTATCAGATGCTGCAATGATATTTCCAATATCTCTAATAGCTTTCGGAAAATGAGAAGGAAGTCCTGTTTTTATATAAATATAAGTTTATTTTACTGCGTAATTATTAGTCATAGAACAAATATTCATAATATCAGTTGTACAGTTTTAATTAGTCCATCAGATGCTGCAATGATATTTCCAATATCTCTAATAGCTTTCGAGAAAATGAGGAGGAAAGTCATGTTTTTATATAAATATAAGTTTTATTTTACTGCGTAATTATGAGTCATAGAACAAATATTCATAATACAGTTGTACAGTTAAATTAGGTCTATCAGATGCTGCAATGATATTTCCAATATCTCTAATAGCTTTCGGGAAAATGAGGAGGAAAGTCATGTTTTTATATAAATATAAAGTTTTCATTTTACTGCGTAATTATTAGTCATAGAACAAATATTCATATATCAGGTTGTACAGTTTAATTAGGTGTATCAGATGCTGCAATGATATTTCCAATATCTCTAATAGCTTTAGAGAAAATGAGAAGGAAAGTCATGTTTTTTATATAAATATTAAGTTTCATTTTACTGCGTAATTATTAGTCATAGAACAAATATTCATAATATCAGTTGTACAATTTAATTAGGTGTATCAGATGCTGCAATGATATTTCCAATATCTCTAATAGCTTTCGAGAAAATGAGGAGGAAAGTCATGTTTTTATATAAATATACGGTTTTATTTTTACTGCGTAATTATTAGTCATAGAACAAATATTCATAATGACAGTTTGTACAGTTGAATTAGGTGTATCAGATGGTGCAATGATATTTCCAATATCTCTAATAGCTTTCGAGAAAATGAGGAAGAAAGTAATTTAAAAAAAGTAAAATTCAGTATATATTAGTACTAGAGCTAAATATTCATAATGACAGTAGTAGATTTTAATTAGGTCTATCAGATTCTGTAATGATATTTCCAATATCTCTAATATCTTTCGAGAAAATGAGAGGAAAGTCGTGTTTTTATATAATTATAAAGTTTTATTTTACTGCGTAATTATTAGTCATAGAACAAATATTCATAATGTCAGTTTGTACAGTTTAATTAGTGTATCAGATGCTGCAATGATATTTCCAATATCTCTAATAGCTTTCGAGAAAATGAGGAGGAAAGTCATGTTTTTATATAAATATTAAGTTTCATTTTACTGCGTAATTATGAGTCATAGAACAAATATTCATAATACAGTTGTACAGTTTAATTAGGTCTATCAGATGCTGCAATGATATTTCCAATTTCTTTAATAGCTTTCGGGAAATGAGAAGGAAAGTCATGTTTTTATATAAATATAAAGTTTTAATTTTACTGCGTAATTATTAGTCATACAACAATATTCATAATATCAGTTGTACATTTTAATTAGGTCATCAGATGCTGCAATGATATTTCCAATATCTCTAATAGCTTTCGAGAAAATGAGGAGGAAAGTCATGTTTTATATAATATAAAGTTTTATTTTACTGCGTAATTATTAGTCATAGAACAAATATTCATAATTACAGTTGTACAGTTTAATTATGTCTATCAGATGCTGCAATGATATTTCCAATATCTCTAATAGCTTTCGAGAAAATGAGGAGGAAAGTCATGTGTTTATCTAAATATAAAGTTTAATTTTACTGCGTATTTATTAGTCATAGAACAAATATTCATAATACAGTTGTACAGTTTATTAGGTCTATCAGATGCTGCAATGATATTTCCAATATCTCTAATAGCTTTCGAGAAAATGAGGAGGAAAGTCATGTTTTTATATAAATATACGGTTTTATTTTACTGCGTAATATTAGTCATAGAACAAATATCATAATGACAGTTGTACAGTTGAATTAGGTGTATCAGATGGTGCAATGATATTTCCAATATCTCTAATAGCTTTCGAGAAAATGAGGAAGAAAGTAATTTTTAGTAAAATTCAGTATATTATTAGTACTAGAGCAAATATTCATAATGACAGTAGTAGATTTTAATTAGGTCTATCAGATGCTGTAATGATATTTCCAATATCTCTAATATCTTTCGGAAAATGAGGAGGAAAGTCATGTTTTTATATAAATATAAGTTTTATATTTACTGCGTAATTATTAGTCATAGAACAAATATTCATAATTCAGTTGTACAATTTAATTAGGTCTATCAGATGCTGCAATGATATTTCCAATATCTCTAATAGCTTTCGGAGAAAATGAGGAGGAAAGTCATGTTTTTTATATAAATATTAAGTTTCATTTTACTGCGTAATTATGAGTCATAGAACAATATTCATAATACAGTTGTACAGTTTATTAGGTCTATCAGATGCTGCAATGATATTTCCAATATCTCTAATAGCTTTCGAGAAAATGAGGAGGAAAATCATGTTTCTATATAAATATAAAGTTTTATTTTACTGCGTAATTATGAGTCATAGAACAAATATTCATAATATCAGTGTACAGTTTAATTAGGTCTAACAGATGCTGCAATGATATTTCCATATCTCTAATAGTCTTCGAGAAATGAGGAGGAAAGTCATGTTTTTTATATAAATATTAAGTTTTCATTTACTGCGTAATTATATTAGTCATA
>JAPQNM010000167.1:117500-129081 GCA_029783475.1 Metacarcinus magister | reverse complement strand
TGTATGTATGTATTTCATAAATCCAAACAAGTTATAACACGGAACACTTTCTATTTTATACAACAACCTATGTAGTATTATCCTCTCCATCATTTTACTAAAACACAAGATTATGGATATTGGTAAAAAATCTCCACTACCTTTTGATATCGGTATAATTACTACATTTTTTCTTTTGAGTGCAATACGACCTGTACTGTCAGACATATTGAACAAGTGTAGAAGGGAAGCCTCTTTCATGCTAGCTAAACCATTAATGATATTGTAAGTAAGTCTATCCTTCCTTGGCGGTGCAGTAAGAATCCCTTTCCTAACAGCACACAACATTTCACCTCAACATATCGGAACACAAGTATCAAGCCTAAAAAAAATAAATAAATAAATAAAACAGTACCCTTTTAATGTAGAAAAAAAAACAAAAAAAAACAATGAGAAAACTAAATGTTAAGAAGGGTTTGCAGCAGAGAGGTTTATTCTTAAATGAAAAAAGGTTAGCAAAAGTTAATGTTTATAAATATCTGTGGATGAACATTGGTCCCTTATCCACTGAAAGAAAAAATAAAACAAAGAAGGTATTGAGATTTATCATGTAAAAAGCACAAAATCTTTCATGACACCTCTGCTGTGCTCTACTGCTCTGTTTTTATTCCTTTCTTATTAACTCCTTGTCTTCCTTTGTTTATCTTCCTCTGCTCACTCATCACTTCCTGTAGTTTTAAAAATATATTCCTTAAGAAAGAAATAAGAACCCAATCCAAAGCAAGTTTCCATTCTGTATTACACAAAAAGACTAAATAAAGTATATTATTATTATTATCATCATCCTCCCGAGTACACTGTCTTAACACCACTTCCCTCCTCAATCCACCTCTATGTTGCAGTGAATGTTGGACTACAGGTGGTAGCACTGATAAACTAACTGCTGCTGCTGCTGTTATTTGGGTGGGTGTTGATTTTCCCTTCAATACCTCCTACTTTATTAACTTCCCTCCAGATATCACTCAGAGTCTCATGTTTTGCAATTGTACATCAATAATCCTGCCAATATTTAGTGTTTGGATCTTGCTTCAGCTGAGTACACAATGCAACAGTCTGTCTCTATCAACGCATCCCTAAGTCTAGTATCATCAGGATTAACACTCCAGTCTGTATGTACTTTCCTAACTAATGTACTCATCCATGTACTAATTTGTCTTTACAATACACATTTAGTTTCCCATTATTCACGTTACTTGTATGCCCAGAGCTATTTCCCAACACCACAGAATCAACAAGTAATAAATCATCAAAAAAAAACTATCTACATCTCTTGGTTCCTAGTGTGTGTACGTAGCAGTCCTGTACACCAACTATCACATCCTTTTTATCACCAGTTAAATGATATTTCTTTTATGATTAGGGACATTCTGAACTTTCCTAACCTGCACATCAACTCGCAATATAAAATGATCACTTAACAATACTCCAATTACTTCAACACTCGCCCTCAATCCACCTGTATTAAAGAACACAGTATAACCCTAACCTAACCTAACCTAACTCAGACTTCCCCTAAGTATATTGGTTGGCTCATTGTTACCTAATATTTCACCATCCTTAAATTCCTCTATAAAATGTAGCCACTTTCTACCAATACTGTTGCTTGGTTCCATAGTAGCCAGTCATTGATGCCTTGTATTAAGATCGCCAACCAAAACAGTGGCATCAGTAAATTAACATTATGGTAAATCATTAATACCCAAACAGTGAGGATGCACATCAATATTAACAATACAAATAGACATACCTTCAACATACACTTTAACACACAAACATTATATTCCATTGGTCTTTTCCGCTGTTACTACTTCCACTGCTACTTCCTTTTTAAGTTCTAACCTAAATCAAGATACCTGTAGTGTTATTTACTGTATTTGCTGATAGACAAAAACACTGATAGTCACGTCAAGGTAGCATTACCGTCCTCTGTACCTGTTTCCTGTATGGTTATAACATCCACCCTATGCAAGACAGCCTTACCATGCAGCGTTAATTGTTCACATTCCATGATAATAGACTAGATCTTTCATTCTCCATTGTTCCCACTGCCAATCGCATTACTTTTCTCATTCATATACTTGTCCATTACTCCTTTCACCGGCAACAGTACCATGTCCTGCCACTCCTCAGGAATATTATCCCAACTGCAAGAAGTTCATGAAATACTAAGGGATCTAGAAGTGGGTGATGCAAACATTAAATCAATGACAAGGCTGAACCCTCCTCAGGGAGTACAGCAAAGTGGGAACAACAGACCCAGGCTGCTGAAAACAGTATTCCAATCTGAGGAACAGAAAGGGAATGTGTTGAAGCAGGGAGGGAAATTGAGAAACATGCATGCACTCAACCAGAAGAATGTTAGGTTAATGCCTGACCTCACTTTCAAGGAGAGGCAAGCCCATGCACGTCTAGCAGAAGAACGGAATGCAAAAAACAAGGAACTTCTGGAGAAAGGGACCCAAGACAGGAGGTGGAAGATTATGAATTGAAAACTGAAGCTTATGCACAGTGCAAATACCTCCGGGGGAAATGAAAATTAAAGCCTCAAAGCAGTGTAAATAGTGTACATAGTGGGGATGTTGATAAGATTAAGTGTATCTATACAAATATAGATGGACTAAATTCAAGCAAAGGCAATCTATTTAATGTTATAGTAAATAAGGAAAATCCACACGTCATATTTCTTACAGAAACTAAGCTGTCCGACATAGATGTAAGTTAGCAATTCCTTGACTGTGATACATACAATGCATTCAGAAGAGACAGACTGGGCAGAGGGGGATGGAGAGGTCATGATACTTGTACGCAAGGACTTGGCAGTGCAGGAGTGGCAAGATGACACCTGGAATAACATTGAGACTGTTGCTGCCAAGTAAGGTTTGGTGAACAAAAACTTTTAGTAGGATGCATATACCGGCCCCCAAACTCACCTATTGATTACAATGAAATAGTGACACAATCTATTCTGAAAATAAGCAATTCACATAGAGAACAAGTACTCATATGTGGCGACTTTGATTTTAGAGGAATTGATTGGGAATCCAATGTTGTGGAAAGCAGTGCAATGAGCCAACCTGCAAACATTTTAGAATCCTGTCAAGAAACATTTCTTCACCAACACGTCAAGGAATTCACAAGAGCTCGAGGGAGGGATGAGTCCTCAATACTTGATCTCATACTCACCAAAGATGTTTTAGACATAGAAGATATTCAGTACAAATCTCCTATCGGGCAAAGTGACCATAGTACCTTAGTTTTTCAAATGCACGTGGACAGAGGAGCTAGTGATACCCACATTTCAAAAAGGAACTACCACAAAGGGGACTATGAAATAGCATCTCATTGGTTTAACTCCGTCCAGTGGAAGAAACTTGGTCAACTTTCCTAAAGCACTACAACAGTGTGGTGCAAACATGTGTTCCCTTTGTGCCAACAACCTTCAATGGAGGATGACCTAAACCCAAGTGGATGACAACGAGTGTCTTAAATATGATCAGTAAAAAAGAAGAAGCATGGAGCAGGTACAGGAGAAGAAGGTCAAGAGGCAGCAATAAGGCATACTGCACAACAAGGAACAGTCACCAACACTGTCTGTAAGGCAAAACACTCCTTTGAACTTAAGTCTTGCCAGAGTCCAAGGTGAACCCTAGAGCCTTCCATGCATACGTCAGGAGCAAGACTAGTATAAAGGAGGAGGTGATGGCACTGAGAGGAGGTGACGGCACGCTCACTGCCTCCTAGTCTCAGGCCTGTGAACTCTTAAATAAGGAGTTTGAAAAAGTGTTTGTGAGGGATGACAACCAGCCAATGCCAACCACCAAGGAGTTTAATGGAGTGAAACTCACAACTTGTGCAGTGACAGAAGATGATGTAAAGGAGGATCTCATGAACTTGAAGGTGGTGTCTGCCCCTGGATCAGAAGGCGTCCACCCAGTGCCCTTAAAGAAGTGTGCAGCATCAGTATGCAAGCACCTCTGTTCCTTATCTTCATCAAGGAAGATAAGCTTGGTGCCCTTACACCAGGAGGGACATCAACGTACTGGAGTGTACAAAGAAGAGTCACTAAGCTTGTTCCCTCACTCACACACCTCTCCTACGAAGATCGATTATCCAGTCTGGGTCTCACCACCTTAGAGGCAACACTCAGAACAGGTGATATGATCGAGACCTTCAAGATCCTCAAGGGTTTAGACAGGGTGGGGGGCCAGGAAGGCTTCCTCAAACCGAACACCGGGGAAGCCAGGCCCCACACCAGGGGACACAACCTTAAGTTAGAGAAACCCAGACACCACACCACAAAAAGAAACATGTTTTTCACATCAAGAATTATCAACGAGTGGAACTGTAGAATAGTTTGCCGGAACAAGTCATAAACAGCAGGAGTATTAATACTTTTAAAACCATTATGACCAGCACATTCACAATTTAACGAGAAGAGGCACCTTTTAGGAGCCCTAGACACCCTTGCACCTTTTGTTATCACTAGGTAAGCTATTCATTATGTTAATATTTCCCGCCTCCTCCCACAACGGGCCAACCTGTTGGACTCCATCGAGTAATACTGTTCATGAAGCTTTTCACTGATCTCCGCCCACCTGCAACACACACACCCTTTCCTGTATCTTTATATATGTCATCGCGAGATGGTGGTGATTTATCCAAAACTTTCACATCTTTATGAGCTCATTCACCATCAAATCCACTGTCAGTACCTTTAGGTTCACAGATGCGAGCTATTACCTTTTGACTATCACCTACCTTCTTCCTAAGTGTTTTAACTTCTTCCATGAGCTTCACCACTGCATCAAACAAATCACTGGACTTATCGCTTACCTTGGCTTGTGCTCGGCCAGACTGTGTGTTGCTGGTGCACCGCTGTCTGCTTCCTTGACCACCTCCCTCCATGGTGCCTTCCACACATTCTCAGCAAGAGGTGGTGCAACTCAGGGCTGGATCCAGAACCTCTTTGACTGGGGGGACACATGAAACAAAAATTACACATTTGTTGAGACATGTATATATGGTATTTGAAACAAGAAGTATACATACACACACACACACACACACACACACACACACACACATATATATATATATATATATATATATATATATATATATATATATATATATAATAGTTTTTATGGATCAATGCATAATAATTATATTAAAACTCCCTCCTTTGGTTCAATGGTAAAGTTTGTATGAGCTTACATCATTATCAACGAAGATAATCAGTTGGTTGACATTGTTGAGCTCAAGCAAGTTTTCACAAGTGTCAGTCTACTGATACTTCTCTCACACTCACATGATGTTACAGGAAATGTTCCACATATCTTCAAAATCATGTGTACATTTGCAAATATAAGGGAGTTACAGTTGTGTGTAGCTGTGTGTATACCTGAGGGAGGATCAGATTCACCAGTCCATTATAACTTGTATATATGTAGTTGTTGGTCCAGTGTTGATGGAGATGGTAAGTGATCAACAAAGTATTGAAAGTCATCAGTGCAGGATTCAGGAATCATAGAAGGTCAAACATGAACTCCCAAGGATGCTTGGATTGGCAAGTCACCAAATCTTGCATTCATTTCTAACAAAATGTGATCCATCAGTGGAATGGCAATGGTTTTCTTGAAGTAATTCTCTGTTGATTCACTCAGAACATTGGATCTTTTAGTCTGACGGCCACAAGTTCTTGGTTTATAGAGTGTAACATCCAGACTGTCTGCCATATCCAATACCTCCTGATACCACTTAACATGGGAATCATCCATGTTGTCCCTTACGTCATGTACAGCTCTCTTCACAAGGTTCACTCACCCAAGGCCATTCACAACATCAACACCTATACCTGTATCATTAAAATGATAATCACGATAATTATTAACCTGTAATGTTGTTCTCTAAGCTTTGGTTCTCACTTATTAACACTGGGCTTTTGTCAATACTGTAGATTGCTTCAATAATGGCTGGTAGAAAATCCAAAAAAACTTTAAAGGCATCATGTGTTTCTAGCCATCTTGTTCTGCATAACTCCTTAAGTTTCATAATCTTTGTCTCATTTCTGTAATATTCCAGCTTCTCTCTTAAGATAAATTGTCTCATAGGAGACCAATTAAAGAATTTGACTCCCGGTTAGAGATAGAAACATCTCAAGCTTCATATTTTGATACAGAAAACTGTCCTTCGCTGTCTACTATGTCTTTAATTATTCTTCTCCTAATTATGCTTCCAATATTGTCAATAATTTCATTTTGCACCGTCTTTGACTTGTATGTTGCATTCTGTGTTGTTGTTTTAAAATGTTCTGCAAGAATTTGATCACCAGCATGTGTTCTGAAGTCCAAAAGTGTTTGAAAACGTCCAGTATTGGCCTCCTTTCCATTTACAATGTGCTTTGCATCATCTCTATGGCCTCAAGGAGCAAAGTTCTGTCTTCCACAAATAAGGAGAGTTATTACAATGGATTCCAATACCATTAACTTTTTTTCGTTGTGGGTCTCCAAACCATGATTAATGTTCAAGTGCACATTAGTCTGTCGGTTCATTTGCTGAAGAAACATTTCACCTTTAATAACGCACAGCATAATATGTTTCTGATATCCTGTGCTCCCTCGTTTCAAGTTATTTATACTTTTGACAAAATAAATGTTCCTCATACACTTCCAATACCTTTTTCCAGTTCTTGAATGGAGTATTGACAAGTTTGCTTCTTTCCTCTGGTTCATTCTCAAATAGAACACGATCAAGACAGTATGCTGCATCTTGTGTTATACTGTAAACCAAGCCAGGATACTTGGTCAGCCACAAATATTTATTTAATTAAATTTACATTCACATGTATACGCCTAAAAAGGAATAAATATTCATATTTCTATACATTTTTGTGTACTTGAATAAAGTCTCATAAAAATACTATACATGACAATAATGAATACATAAATAAACTTTGTACATAGGGTCCTATCCCTTTTTCAATGAAAAATGGGGGGATTGTATAGAAGAAAAAAAATGCCTCTCGAAATTGCACTACATAACAAAGCAGCCTCTGAAAATGACTGGAAACAGGCTTGAAAATACTTATATATAATATGTGAAAAGAGTGTTTACCTGTTATTGTTGAGTGATGGTGAATTATTAGTCTTCATTACCAGTGTTTACAGTTTCACCTTTCTGTCCTTTAGAAGAATTTCCAAAAAAACCTTTGAGTAGCTGCCTGTCTCTTCATCATACAGTTTTAGTTCATTCTTCTTTCCTTATTGTGAGCAATTTGTGATAATTTGTTTTGATGACATATCCGTATTAATATAAAAAACAGTGCTTACAGGTACGGCAGCTGACGTGCCCAACTTTTGGTTAATAAAATATGAAAAAGCTTTTATAACCAAAGCAAACCGTACCTAACCTAACTTTATCTAACCATAACCTAATGAGTGCCGTATCATAATAGTACTCCCTTATAGATACGGCAGTTGCCTACCTTTAGGGTAAAAAAAAACTTATACAACCGAACCAAACCGTACCTAACATTACATAATCAAACTAACATAACTTGAAAGATGCTTTACCAGATAAATAATAAGGTATAGGCCGTAGGAATAGCAGATGAATAGCGGATGACAACGCGGTGCAACTGCCGTATCTCTAAGCACTTCATAATATAAACAAGCACAACACATCTTCTTGACAATAAACATCTATTTTTACTTTTTGTAACAGGACGATTTTGGTTGGCCACTACTTTCATTACCTGGAGATTTGACCAATCAGAATAGATTTTGTATCAGAGACATTTGGGAAATAGACATTATACATTGTTGTCAATATTTACAGACGATCGATAAGTTGTAAAAACGTAATAAATCCCATCTATTGATGCTGTGCTCAATTAACGGCATGTCAGGGAAATTAAATCAAGCTGTGAATGAATTCCCATTTCCGCACATATGGCAGCTGTATATATTATCGGACTCAGTCGCAATAAAATTATGTTTGAAAATTTTTGTTGTGAGTTGTGACCTCGACTGGGGGGCACGTGCCTCCTGTGCCCCCCCCTCCCCTCTCCCCCAGGTAAATCCGCCACTGCAACTTCAGAGATTCCTCGCTGATTCTGACTGGCCTGCTGCTGTAACTCCCTGACTCTCTGCTGCTGCCCCACATGCAGCTGTGGCTTCTTACTGCAAAGTGAGGATGCTTCATCCAGCACAGTTACAACGTGACACAACTGTTTGTCCCAAAGTATATATACTATATATACTTTAGTTTGCCCTGCCTTCATTTTGGTTACACACTCTAGGGAGTCGTGCTTTTTCCCACAGTAG
The DNA here is from genome assembly GCA_029783475.1 of Metacarcinus magister. NCBI lineage: Eukaryota > Metazoa > Arthropoda > Malacostraca > Decapoda > Cancridae > Metacarcinus > Metacarcinus magister. The sequence continues at coordinate 120,718 of JAPQNM010000167.1, read as the reverse complement.
CGGCACCGATACTCACTCTTGCACCTCCAAGCCATGTGTCCCCACACGGCACACGCCCACCTGCCACCAGGCACCAGCTGCACTTGTACCACAACACTGATGGTTGGCAACCTTCCTCTATCCGATACCCGAGATGAAAATTCTCTCCGAGACGTCTCCCTTCATCAATGCCACCACTCAATGTTGCTTCTATCCCCGAACTTGTTGCCGCTTTGCCCAAACAAATGTATCGTCCGGAATGCAGTCTGGATCCAGCAACACAGGGTACAGGAACACTATCACTTGGCTGTACTTACCAGTGTCCTCACTCCTCAGGCGGAGTCAGTATTACATCTTTAAACCCATTACTTGTCACCAATTTAACTGCCTCCTCCCCTGTTACAGTTCAATAAGATCTGTTCCGACCTTCCTTGAGCAGGTGTTCAAACATCTGTGTTGCCTCCCCAGTGTGGCAGCCGACGCAGCACACAACAGTTGTTCATCAAATGTCAGACAGGGTTCCCTTGGGAAGTATGATCTCCTACCTTTGTCGTGCATACCATCGGAGTTATTGTGTCCTCGGCGGTGTCTCGAGAACTGATCAGTGTGAGCGTGTAGCCATCCTGGTGGTGGTGGTGGTTGTGTTGGTCCCGAGCACGCCCACACCGCTGCTCTCTGCGGGGACGTCTCTTATGTTGTCAATGGTGCAGCTGTACTCCCTGTTGTCACTTGCACCACTCTGCCTGCCTGACCGTCTCCTCTTTAATTCCTTCTTGCTCACCACCTCTTGCAAGTGGTTCTCCACTTCCATCATTCCATGGGTGTTCGTGAAGCTTCAGCCTCAGAGTCGCTGCTTGATAACAACAGATCATCTCACAACTCACAAGGTGGCCAGCCGGTAGCCAAGCCTTCTTTCTTTCTGCCATAGTGCTCTCGTATCTCCTCTATTCACGGCTCACAGCTTACATGAAGCATGGCTGCATGGGGAGCAACCCCTAAACACCAATTGATGAAGCTTGCCGTCAATAGATACCTCTCAATTAAAAAAAAGACTCATGCTAAACTGGACCTCCACCCCCTGGGCCCCTGCCTCTTATTCTCCTACTGTCCTCTTTACAGGTTCTGGCGATAAGCGGAATTTTTTTTTATCTATTCGTGTGTGCCCTTGGCACATATATATACATATATATATATATATATATATAATGTATATATATATATATATATATATATATATATATATATATATATACATATATATATATATATATATATATATATATATATATACATTATATATATATATATATATATATATATATATATATATATATATATATATACATATATATATATATATATATATATATATATATATATATATATATATATATATATATATACATATGAATGATCCACCCCGGGTTATTCCTTTCAGAGACAACCTGACAAACAGGATCACCTACTGGGTAACGTGCCACAGTGCTACACAGTGCCACACAGTGCTACACAGTGCCACACAGTGCCACACAGTGCTACACAGTGCCCTACAGTGCCACATGCCCACACAGCCAGAGTTCACGTTGTTGTACTATGGTGGTAATAGCCCTTGATTCAGTCTAACGGAACAGTCGCTGATTTGACACTAAGTAATTCCAACGATGCGCCATGATTGTGTGAAAGCAACTAGTAACAGAGGTGGTTACTTAACTACCTCGTTCAACCATCAAACTACCTGCAGGAAAAAATGCACGTACATATATATATATATATATATATATATATATATATATATATATATATATATATATATATATATATATGAAAATTAAGTACATGATATTAAAACAAGAAAACAATATCTATAATAACAGTAATAAGTAGCATTAATAAGCTTAATTAATACCCAGTAGTTACCTGAAGTTACAATTAATTACCCAACCATACTATAATTACCTGTTTAAGTTGTTCCATACCTTCCCCACATTCTTATCTTATATCCTCACTTATATACCTTCTCTTGTCCATATTACACACTCTCATTAATGTTCACTTATGGATAACGAAGCCTGAAAACAAGGAATATTTATAGTCTATCCGAGGAACAACACACACACACACACACACACACACACACACACACACACACAGAACGGTGGATATTTGGAATGGTTTGAGTGAAGAAGTTGTCACAGCACCCAGTGTGCATACATTGAAGGAAAAATTGGATAAATATAGATATGGAGACAGGACATAATGAGCCCTGCTCGAACCCTGTAAAATACAACTAGGTAAATACAACTAGCTAAATACACACACACACACACACACACACACACACACACACACACACACACACACACACCTCGTCTCGCTGCTTCTGTCACACTGAGTGGTTGAGGTGAAACAATAATCTTGTTTTTGATCTTGATGTTAAAGGTCATATGTGGTTCCTCACTAGTCAGGGTATTGTGGGTACAAATAATTTTTGTAATGGCACACCTTTCACACCTGACCAATACATGAATGAGACTGTCTATCAGTTAATTTCAATAATATCAAAGTTTTATATTAATACATCCTCCATTTATTTGTATCGTCTTAGAATATATAAATCACGTCCAACATGTTTTTCCCCGTGACTCTTTTAACACACGTTATGATGATGATGACAATAATAATAATAATAATAATAATAATAATAATAATAATAGTAATAATAATAATAATAATAATAATAATAATAATAACGTAATGTAACTCTATACTCTCTATAATCTATAGTGTTTTCTAAATTTCCATCCACCTATCCATCCACTAATCTATCAATCCATGATTCATTCATTTATCTATTAATTTATCTATTTATCTACTTTTCACCTGTGTCGATTTTCCCCAAACACAACTATTTTGGGGATTAAGGGGATGGTTTTTTTTAATTTTTAAAAAAATTTTTATATTAAAAGGGTAATGGCTAAGGGAAAACAGAAATAAGTAAAAAAAATCCCGCTTGTCGCCAGACCCTGTAAAGAGGACAGTAGGAGAATAGAAACAAGGGGTGGAGATCCAGTTAACATTAGAGGTGTGTTGACACTCCTTTCTTGAAAGAGTTCAAGTCATAGGCAGGTGAAAAAACAGACAAAGGAAGAGAGTTCCAGAGTTTACCAGTGTAAGGGATGAAAGAGTGAAGATACTGGTTAACTCTTGCATTAGGAAGATGGACAGAATAAGGATGAGAA
>JAPQNM010000167.1:30000-105000 GCA_029783475.1 Metacarcinus magister | reverse complement strand
AGCAGCTCACGAGGCTTCTTATTCTTTGTTGATTTGAGCTGTGCTGATGAGAAGGCGGCCAATCACGAGGCGAGACTGCTCGTGTATGCTCAGAGTGTGCGGGGACAGCTGCTTGCAGGCCTTTCCTATTTGGGATGTCTGATTTGTACTGCAGGGCAATCTCAAGTGTGTATGGCAACTATCTATACCCATATTATTGACTATTTACACAAAACATTTGTAAAAGATATCATTGACTTGCTTACAATATACTTTCATCAAATGTAATCAAAGGAGAGAACACGTAGTCAGCTTTCGCGTCCTTCTTCCACTGAGGTGTTAGTGCAGAAAGGTAACGACAGATGACATTGATATCCAGATCACCTGATTGTGACACCTCAGTATCTAATAAACGAGAAACGTGTGGGAAGCCTTTTACCCCACAGGGGCTTTTTATCCCACTCCAGCTACCCTACGTATATCTATAGTAGTATACGTATGTTATGCAGAGTTACTGAAATAAATGCGACTGAAAGGTTTAACTATAGGCATAAAAGTTAACAATAATCGACTTCCGATACATTGATATTGACAGTATTAAGATATATTGATGATCAACAATTCATGGCCGAATAATAGCAATTATTAAGCAATTATTCAACGCTGAATTCATGTTGAATTTTGACGCATGAATAAAGTGGTGGGTCTGACGAAAATTTGGCGCTGAATGATGTGGTCGGCATCATGACTGAACTTCAACCAACATTCAACATGGAATTCACACTGAAATGTGACGTCAGCACAAGGTCCAAGTTATGACGTAGAAACGACGTTGAAAGTTTATTCGTTGACATCGTGACATTGCTTCACCATGCAGTAAAATTGATGGAGAAAGGTGAAATACCATCAGTATTCAAGAAGGCCAACATAACACCAATATACAAAGGAGGTAGTCGATTGGAGGCTAAGAACTATAGACCCACTGCTCTCACTTCCAATGTAATTAAGGTATTTGAAAAAATCATAAAGGAGCACATAATACATCACCTGGAATCCAACAACCTGCTCAATGACTTCCAGCATGGGTTTAGAGGCAAAAGATCCTGCCTGACAGAACTTATTGACTTTTACAACTCCATCTTAAATTCAATGGGAAAAAAACAAACAGTAGATGCAGTGTACTTGGACTTTGCGAAAGCCTACGATAAAGTGGACCACGGAATTCTGATCGGTAAATTGAAAAACTTCGGCATCACAGGCAAAGTTGGAACCTCGATTCAAACCTTCCTGACCAACAAAATCCAGGTGACTTATGTAGACGGGGCTGCATCCAACGTAGAGACAGTCTTAAGTGGAATACCACAAGGAAGTGTTCTGGGTCCAGTGCTCTTCCTAGTCAGTCCTTTGCAGACGACACTCGAATCTTCAGAGGAATAAAAGGTCAAGAAGATCTGATAACACTACAAGAAGACCTGAATAAAATATACACATGGACACAGTATAATAACATTAAATTTAATGACTCAAAATTTGCACACATTAAATTCGGTAACAGCCCATCATTCAATACCTCGTATAAAGGACCAAATGGAGCACCCATCACCACTGTAACACACATCAAAGACCTGGGAGTAACACTAACAAGTAATGCAACCTTTGACACCCACATTGAAAAACTCAGGGCAAAGTGCAAACAACTAATGGGATATGCACTAAGGACTTTGCAGACGAGGGATCCCACAACCCTATTAACCCTATGGAAAACAATAATCCTGCCACACATTGACTACTGCTCTCAACTGTGGGCGCCTCACAAACAAACCTACATCCAGTTACTAGAGGGGCTACAAAGAACCTTTACCTCCTGCACACGTACAAGTGATCAACAAACAGGAGACACCTTCAACTACTAACAGAGATTGGAGAAAAACAATCTGTACTCCATAGAAAGAAGAATGGAGAGATACCAAATTATCTACACATGGAAAGTCCTCGAGAACCAAGTAGTATCTCCCAGGACTGAGCCCATCATTGACGTACACACAAACACCAACTCTAGAACAGGAAGGAAATGTACCCAGTACCATCTACCATCACACTGCCCAACCAAGATAACAACCCTCCAACAAAACAGTCTGTCAAGAAGGGCCACCCGACTATTTAACTGTCTACCAGTCCACATTAGAAACATTAAAGGGCTGGACACTCAACACTTCAAGAGGGAGTTGGACAACTTCCTGGCAAGCCTACCGAACCAGCCAGGGTACCAGGATACTCAGCCTCAAGACCAGCCACTTCAAACTCCATCCCAGACCAACTCGAGTACCTCCAACAAAGTGAAGGGTGGCGGCGACGCCGTGGCCTTGCCTCAAACATCAGCGACAACGTGGGACTAATGCTACACTGAGGCAGAAACTCTTCAAGATGTAGTCAACGTGGAATTCACACTGAAATGTGACGTCAGCACAAGGTCCAAGTTATGACATAGAAACGACGTTGAAAGTTTATTCGTTGACGTCGTGACATTGCTTCACTATGCAGTCAACGTGGAATTTGTGTGGAAGAGAGACGTAGGGTCAACGTCACTGTTTCAACTACAATTCAACGTAGAAAGTAGGTCGACTTTGTCATGGTATATTTCTAATCACATTTCAATGTAAATTCAACGTCGAAAGCTGCCACATAATGAATGTGGTGATTCTGACGTTGAATCAACGTTGACTTTATGTTGAACGACGTCATGACCAAAGTTCTATCAATTATCAACGTCAGTTTGACGTCGTGTGCCTGCTGGGCTCCTATCTGCCTGGTTATTTGGTATTAACATGTAATGTAAAGCAGCTTTATGGTATTTGTTCCATTATTTATTTGTATTACTGTACGGAAAACTTATCATAAAGAGTGTAAATTATTGCCTTAATGCCAGGGCGTTTATCATATGCCAATTGGTAGGTATACTAAACGTCATTATTAGGTTACTAATGCAATATATGTATATTATGTCTTTGTTTTGTGGAAATGATTTGAACAATTATTTCTGCCACATTATCATTCTTATTTGTAAAATTTTCAAAACTATGTTTTCAGTGCTTCCATTACTTCAGTAGTTTGCATGAAACACTACAACATGCATGGTATACAACTTATATGGTTGTAATCTATGATATATATATATATATATATATATATATATATATATATATATATATATATATGTATATATATATATATATATATATATATATATATATATATATATATATACATATATATATATATATATATATATATATATATATATATATATATATATATTGCTATTATAATCTTGTAAAATCCACAGATTAGTAAGGAGGGAAAAAAAAAACAATAATTGAAAATATCTACGACACCCCTAAAAAGAAATTAGTTACTACCTTATCCTATCAGTTACTCCCACTAGTCCGTTTATCAGATAAGATAACGCCACCGTCGACTGTCATCCAAACTTTAACGTTGGACAAGAAGTAGTCACGTATAACCCAAGTGGAAAGTGGAAAATTAATTGAAAATATTAAACAGTTTCTTGTACAGACTTGTGAAAAACGTAAAGAAAATAAGTGTGATTGAAAAGAAAGAAGAAAAGAAGCAGGGACGACACACTGTTTGGAGAAGCAAGTTGAGTGAAGGTAGACGACGTGTAGGCAAGAACTACACAGTCTTGAAAATTACCACATTCCACCTGCCCTGCTCTGCCCTGCCCACCGTGCTCGCGGCGGCAAACATTCACCCTCTCCAAGACCCGCCGTCATCCGCCTCACCTGCGCCTTCCTCAAGAAGACAGGACAGCTTTCCTGCCTGTGATACCCTCACAGGACTCCACCAAGGCACATACCACCCCAAGGATCATCCTGGCCCTAAACAACGACAACAACAACAACAAGGGTGAGTACCTGACACATTTCAACAACGAAAAGTGTAAAGTGATGCACATAGGAAAACATAATCCTGGATGTGAGTATCACATGGCTGGGGAAACCCTCACAACAACAATGGTGGAGAAAGATCTTGGTATTTACATCACTCCAGATCTCAAGACTGCAACCCAAGTGGCTAAGGCTGCAGCAAAAGCAAACTCAATGCTGGGCAGAATCAGAAATTCCTTCACTTTCATGGACTCGGATATGTTTCTGGCACTATATAAGACACTGGTTCGTTACCCACACTGTGCCGACTGGCTTGCGCCTCTATATGTTATCCGTTACAGCATAGTGCAGCAACAATTGTAGTTATAGAGAAACTTCACAACAGGTAGCAAACCAAACAAATATAACACGTTAACCAATATATTAATACCGTGCACAAGTAGAACATGAAATTCAAACATCAAACGAACGAAGTAAACGAAGTAGACGCTTAATATTTTCTGCCTGGCAGGGGACAGATGCTCAAGCTTCCTGTTAATATTATGAAGGGCATCAGAGTTACTAAGTTTAGATCCTACAAATGGGGATGGTTTAACTTCACACTCGTTCACAACCTCCTTTGAGCTTACTAGAGTTACATTTTCAGTGTCACCTATATCATTTTGCTTGCGAGCAAGGAATTTCTTAAGCAGATTAACATGAACATGGCGCTTTTTCTTACGCCTCTCTGGCGTTTCAATTATGTAATTCACATCTCCTATTTTCTTAGACACCCTATAGGGACCATAGTACTTTGACTGCAGGGAGTGTTTTGGTATGTGTAATAAAGCTAACACTTGGTCACTCTCTTGAAAGGTGCGCAACTCTACCTTCCAGGACTGGTCAAAGTGAGTTTTCATACGTTCTTGAGCTTCACTGTGGTGTGAATGAGCAAGCTTGATGGCACTTTGTAGCTTATCATGAAAATTTCTTACATAGGTGGCAACAGGGGTAGTATTTTCTTCCCATAACCAAGATTCTTTTAAAACCTTCAGTGGTCCCCTAACCTCATGACCATATATTAATTGGAATGGAGTAAAACCTCTTGAGCCCTTCCTAAATAGGAACTTTGGGCTAATAATACCCATTTGGCCTTAGGCCAGCCATGCAAGGCAGCGGTTCTTTCAAAATGTGTAAAGAATAACTCTGGCTCTTCCTCACTGAACTTAGGGACAAATCGCATGGCCGTCTCCAAGTTAAAACCATTATTTTCAATAGGCGGCAAGTGGCCTTGGTTAAGCTTAAGGCGTTCATTTTCGGCCTTTAATAGCTCTAATTCAAGTCTACGGTTCTCAAGTTCCAACTGCTTAAGGGCAAGCAGGTCCTTTGGTTGGACCAAAACAACCAGTTGTTCAGCACTAAACACCTCTTCCTCGACCATGTGGTCAAGTACAAGGCATTTAACTTCTTCCTTCCTCTGCCCAGCCTTGGTGTTTAGGCCATAGTGAGCTGTTAGTTGTAACCACTGAGCCTTAGTTAGGCCTGACAGAGCAGTTACATCAGGCTCATCAATACAATCCTCTAAGACAAACATGTTGCGTAAAGAGAAATACACCCCAGGAAGATAAGCTAGCTAACTAGGCAAGAGTTTCACACATTATAAAAATAAATAACGTCCGTGACCTGACCTGCTCATTCCGTGACCTGACCTGCTCAGAGGAGGACGTGCTGCTACTTGCTCGCGCTAACAAGGGATACCAGGTTGTATTTATCCATAACAGATATTTTATTGTGTTTTAGTGCGTCAACACAAGGGATACCTGGCTATATTGTTACCATAACAAGTATTTTATTGTGTTTTGTGTGTATTTTTGGGCAAAATTATTTAGATGGCTGAGTGTGTTGTACTCAATATAGGCGAGGGGGTTACAGGTATGGAGGGTGGAGTAGTGAGGTGTGGTTCCTGTGGAATGGAGAGACAATGGATGGTAAGTGAATGTAAGTTGTGTGAAGTGTTAGCTAGAAATGTAGCTTTAGAGGAGGAGGTTAAGGAAGTGAAAGTTTTGTTGGCACAGACGAGGCAACAGATGCAAGAGGTAAGGCGAGAAGTTAGCGTCAGGTCACGAGCGTCAGGTCAGAGACAGGGGGGGGATAGTTGGAGGGTTGTGGATAGGGGAGGGAAAGGGAGGGTGAGCCCTCCCTTGTGTGAGGTGGAATTTCCTCCCCTGTGTGAGGTGGAGTGTAGCAACAAGTTTGGGTTGTTAGCTACACAGGAGGAGGAAGAGGAAGAGGTCGTGATAGAAGTAGCAGGAGAAGGGGACAGGACACCCAAGGCGAAGATAGTGAGGAGGAAGTTAGATGGGAAGGAGAGGAAGGAAGGTGGGAAGGTGAGGAAGAACAGGGAAAGGTTAGAAGGGTCGCAGGAAGTGTTAGTTCTGGGAGACTCAAGGATTAAATATTTAGATGAGACTTTCTGTGAGGCCGACAGGGAGAGGAGGATGACGTGTTGTCTTCCTGGGGCTGGAGTGCAGGACGTGACAGAGAGATACAGGAGGGTAGTGGAGGGGACGGGAAAGGAGGCGTTAGTGGTGGTTCACGTGGGAGTGAACGATGTAGGCAGGGTAAGGTCAGAGGAGCTAGTGGATAGGTATAGGGAGCTTCTGAGGGAGATAAAGGAGAGTGGTAGGAGGTGTATAGTGTCAGGGGTGCTCCCCAGACCGGGGGTTAGAGGCTGGTGGCTCTCACATGCCCTTGGCCTCAACGAGAGGTTGATGAGGATGTGTGGAGAGGATGGGGTAGGTTTTATGGATGAGTGGAGCAGGTTTTATGGGAGACAGGAGCTGTATGCCAGGGATGGTGTACACTTCAGTAGGAAGGGGGTGCAGGAGCTTAGTGAGTGTCTTGAGAGGGCAGTTAGGCAGTCCAGTCAGGGAAACTAAATATTAACAGAGGTAAGGGTAATAGTGACAAAGGACGGGGTAAAGAGAGGGAGGTACATGAACTTAGTGTCTTTTATACAAACAGTAGAAGTGTAATAAATAAGATAGACACACTTAGAGGTATTGCATGTGTAGAAGAGTTAGATATTATAGGTATTACAGAAACTTGGTTAAATATTGCAGGCAAACATTTCTTACCTGAAGTAGGAATAGATGGGTACACTTTTTTTCACAGAGATAGAGTAGGGAGGAGAGGGGGAGGTGTGGCACTGTACGTTAGAAACACATTAAATAGCTATGTCAATACCACAATAAAAACAGATAGGAATACGGAATCATTATGGATTGACATTATTATAGGAGGGAAAAAGTTTGTTGTAGGGATTATATATAGACCTCCGGATTTAGACGAAGCAGCTAGTGCACCCCTGATGCAGGAGCTTGCAAGAGCATCTAGGTATAATAATGTGTGCATTATGGGGGACTTTAATTATAGGAGAATAGACTGGGATAGTATGACAGGAGACGGGTGCTCGGAGGAATTCTTAAATGTCGTCCAGGATGGTTTTTTCACACAACTTGTAAGGGAACCAACGCGACAGGGAAATATTTTAGATCTGGTCTTCACGAATAATGAAACTTTGGTCAGTCAGGTTGAGATAGGAGCTAGATTTGATGTTAGTGACCACCACGAAATTAGATTCAAGATTAATGCAAAGAGGGAAGATAGAACAAAACACTGCTTTAGTACCAGATTTTAGAAAAGCCAATTACCAGGGCCTCAGACACCACCTCCAGAGTATAGATTGGGAGGGAATAGGAGTAGGCAGAGAGGAGGATCAAAACATTGAGGTAGAATTACATTATAATAGCATAGTTAGGGAAATTCATACAGGGCAGGAACAGTATATACCTAAGAGGAGGATTAGGTCAAATAGAAATGATCCAAAATGGATGAATAGCAGCATTAGAAGGGAAATTGGATTAAAAAGGGGACTCTATAGGAGAATTAAAAGGGGAGAAGTACAGGTAGTAGGGCAGTATAATGACCTAGCTAGGAAAGTTAAAAAGGATATTAGGACTGCAAAGAGGAATTATGAGGTTAGGATAGCTAGAGATGCCCAGAAGGATCCAAAGGGATTCTATCAGCTGTACAAGGCTAAAACAAAGGAAAGAATAGGACCTCTTAAAGGAATGGATGGCAGGTTGATAGAAAATGGTGAGGAAATTAGTAAGGAATTAAATAAATACTTCTTGTCCGTATTTTCTCAGGAAGAGTCGGGTAGGGAACTGGAGCCAGTACAGATCTTTAGGGGACAAGAGGTTGATAAATTAAGCGAAATAGTCATAAGTAGGGAAGTAGTTAGCAAGGAAATAGATAGACTTAAAAAGACTAAATCTCCAGGGCCGGACGACATTTTTCCGAGGATTCTTAGGGAATGTAGAGAAGAACTCGTTGAACCCATTGCGATGATTTTTAGAAAATCCCTAGACACAGGAGTAGTTCCTAGGCTATGGAGGCAGGCAAATGTAGTTCCTATATTCAAGAAAGGAGATAAGGCAGAAAGTAGTAACTACCGCCCAATTAGTTTAACATCAGTGGTAGGCAAGATGTTAGAAGCTATCATAGCAAGGGCAATTAGAAAACATTTAGATGAACACAAGCTAATTAGACATAGTCAACATGGTTTTAGCAAGGGGAAGTCCTGCCTGACAAATTTATTATCCTTCTATAGGAAAGTATTTGAAACCATAGATAAGGGGGACGAGTATGATATAGTTTATTTGGACTTCAGTAAAGCCTTTGACAGAGTACCCCATAGGAGACTGTTAAGTAAAGTCAAGGCTCATGGCATAGGTGGGAAGTTACTAGAGTGGATTAGGGGATGGCTTACTAGTAGGGAACAGAGGGTACAGATTAATGGGAAGAAATCAGAATGGGGTAATGTCACTAGTGGGGTACCACAAGGATCAGTACTAGGACCATTGTTATTCATAATCTATATAAATGACTTAGAGACAGGAATAAACAGTGATATCAGTAAATTTGCCGATGACACAAAAATAGGAAGACCGGTAAAGAATTTAGATGATGCTAGGATGCTGCAGGATGACTTAAATAGGCTGTACGAGTGGTCAGAGAAATGGCAGATGCAGTTTAATGTTAACAAGTGTAGCATTATGAGTGTAGGTAAAGGTAATAGGTCTGTAGACTACACATTAAATGACAATACCTTAGGAAAGTCATATAGTGTGAGGGACTTAGGAGTTCAAATAAGCAGTGACTTGCGCCCCAGGGAACAGTGTATTATAGCTAGAAATAGAGCCAACAAGATAATGGGATTTATTAGTAGGTGTGTGACAAATAGGAGTTCTGAGGTCATTCTGAGGTTGTATTTAGCGCTAGTAAGACCCCACTTAGATTATGCAGCTCAGTTTTGGTCCCCTTATTATAGGAAAGATATAGGCTCCTTGGAGGCAGTCCAGAGAAGAATGACCAAGATGATTCAGGGGCTGAGAAATTTACCCTACAAAGATAGGTTAAAACGTCTTAATCTCCACTCCCTAGAGAGAAGGAGGGCAAGAGGGGATTTGATTGAGGTTTTCAAATGGGTAAAAGGAATTAATAAGGGTAACATTGATCAGGTTTTAGAATTTAGTAGTCAGGATAGAACACGTGGAAATGGGTACAAGCTAGAAAAACTTAGATTCAGGACAGACATAGGTAGATATTGGTTCACTAACAGAGTGGTGAACGATTGGAATAGGCTGGGTAGACACGTAGTAAGTGCTGAGTCAATAGATAGCTTTAAAAGACGGTTGGATCAGAGTATGGATAGGAATGACAGGTGGGATGGCTAAATATTGGATTATTCCAAGGGTGGGGGGCAAGGAGCTGCCTCGTGTAGGTCATTAACTGGCCTCTTGCAGTCTCCTCATTTCTTATGTTCTTAAGGCTGCAGCAGTGTATGGTTAAGACTAGAGACTGCATGTGAAAAAAAAGTAAGACATAAGTAGCCACAATTAGACAAACCACTGGTACAACTGTACAACACTCACAAGCAACAACACTCACAATCAACAACACTCACAAGCAACAACACTCACAAGCAACAACACTCACAAGCAACAACACTCACAAGCAACAACACTCACAAGCAACAACACTCACAATCAACAACACTCACAATCAACAACACTCACAAGCAACAACACTCACAAGCAACAACACTCACAAGCAACAACACTCACAATCAACAACACTCACAAGCAACAACACTCACAAGCAACAACACTCACAAGCACCAACACTCACAAGCAACAACACTCACAAGCAACAACACTCACAAGCAACAACACTCACAATCAACAACACTCACAAGCAACAACACTCACAAGCAACAACACTCACAAGCAACAACACTCACAAGCAACAACACTCACAAGCAACAACACTCACAATCAACAACACTCACAAGCAACAACACTCACAAGCAACAACACTCACAATCAACAACACTCACAAGCAACAACACTCACAAGCAACAACACTTACAATCAACAACACTCACAAGCACCAACACTCACAAGCAACAACACTCACAAGCACCAACACTCACAAGCAACAACACTCACAATCAACAACACTCACAAGCACCAACACTCACAATCAACAACACTCACAAGCAACAACACTCACAATCAACAACACTCACAAGCAACAACACTCACAATCAACAACACTCACAATCAACAACACTCACAAGCACCAACACTCACAATCAACAACACTCACAAGCACCAACACTCACAAGCACCAACACTCACAATCAACAACACTCACAAGCACCAACACTCACAATCAACAACACTCACAAGCAACAACACTCACAAGCAACAACACTCACAAGCAACAACACTCACAAGCAACATCAACAACACTCACAAGCAACAACACTCACAATCAACAACACTCACAAGCAACAACACTCACAAGCAACAACACTCACAAGCACCAACACTCACAATCAACAACACTCACAAGCAACAACACTCACAAGCAACAACACTCACAAGCACCAACACTCACAAGCAACAACACTCACAAGCAACAACACTCACAATCAACAACACTCACAATCAACAACACTCACAATCAACAACACTCACAAGCACCAACACTCACAAGCACCAACACTCACAAGCAACAACACTCACAAGCAACAACACTCACAAGCAACAACACTCACAAGCAACAACACTCACAATCAACAACACTCACAAGCACCAACACTCACAAGCAACAACACTCACAAGCAACAACACTCACAATCAACAACACTCACAAGCAACAACACTCACAAGCACCAACACTCACAATCAACAACACTCACAAGCAACAACACTCACAAGCAACAACACTCACAAGCAACAACACTCACAAGCACCAACACTCACAAGCACCAACACTCACAAGCACCAACACTCACAAGCACCAACACTCACAATCAACAACACTCACAAGCAACAACACTCACAATCAACAACACTCACAAGCAACAACACTCACAAGCAACAACACTCACAAGCAACAACACTCACAATCAACAACACTCACAAGCAACAACACTCACAAGCAACAACACTCACAAGCAACAACACTCACAAGCAACAACACTCACAAGCAACAACACTCACAATCAACAACACTCACAAGCACCAACACTCACAAGCAACAACACTCACAAGCACCAACACTCACAAGCACCAACACTCACAATCAACAACACTCACAAGCACCAACACTCACAAGCAACAACACTCACAAGCAACAACACTCACAATCAACAACACTCACAAGCACCAACACTCACAAGCAACAACACTCACAAGCACCAACACTCACAAGCAACAACACTCACAAGCACCAACACTCACAAGCAACAACACTCACAAGCAACAACACTCACAAGCAACAACACTCACAAGCACCAACACTCACAAGCACCAACACTCACAATCAACAACACTCACAAGCAACAACACTCACAAGCACCAACACTCACAAGCACCAACACTCACAATCAACAACACTCACAAGCAACAACACTCACAAGCACCAACACTCACAATCAACAACACTCACAAGCAACAACACTCACAAGCACCAACACTCACAAGCACCAACACTCACAATCAACAACACTCACAATCAACAACACTCACAAGCACCAACACTCACAAGCACCAACACTCACAAGCACCAACACTCACAAGCACCAACACTCACAAGCAACAACACTCACAAGCAACAACACTCACAAGCACCAACACTCACAAGCACCAACACTCACAAGCAACAACACTCACAAGCAACAACACTCACAAGCAACAACACTCACAAGCACCAACACTCACAAGCACCAACACTCACAAGCAACAACACTCACAAGCAACAACACTCACAAGCACCAACACTCACAAGCAACAACACTCACAAGCAACAACACTCACAATCAACAACACTCACTAATGAAGCCAAAGTGACTAGTGTAAATAACATATACAAATAATTAATAGTAGTATTGCAAAGGGCACTCCAATAAATGGCTGAGTAAAAACGGCTGAATCAGTCGGGGTTCCCACCAGGCCGTCACCGTCAATCCGTACACCGTCCATGACATCACTGACGGTGGCTGTAATGGGAATCGAGGCTATATTCTCCCTCCGTCGGCCGTCGATGACGTCATCGTGACGGCCGTCAAAAGTTAAATAATTTCATCTTTTGACGTGATGACGGCGGCGGTGTTGTCAATGTCCAGGGTGTTGGATATCTTGGATATAACGAAAATATCAATTTGAAGCATTTTCACACAGAAAATAAAATGAGGCCTCATGAGCTAAATAAATATTTAATTGTATTTGCATAAATTGTGTGTATTAATGTGATGTGAAGACTTTTGTTGGATGCATCTAGAAATACGGCAACAACGCACATCCTCCCCAGACGACGCTCTTCTTGTCTACCAAGCGCCATCTTGTGAAAACACACCTCTTCACTTTTCACTCTTCACTCCTCTACTGGATTCCACCAGCAACAAGAAGCTATACTATCAGGTACGGCAAGAGTTTGTATGCATAAGTACACATATAGTAGGGCAAGGTAGGGTAAAGCGAACCACAGGTGGGATGGTTTTGAACTGGCCTCTTGCAGTCTCCTTATTTCATATGTTCTTTCAAATAGTTTCTATTATTTGAGAAGAACTCGCAGTAAACTCGATGTAGCTTCATGAGGCTAGTATGAGGGACTTGGGAGTTCAAGTAAGCAGTGATTTGCGTCCCAGGGAACAGTATATTATAGCTAGAAATAAGATCACTGTTGTGTTGTGATGACGGATGGCGGTGCCGCGGTGACGGTGACGGAGCTCATCTCCTCCGAGAGACGGCCGTCGTGTTTGTGACGTCATTGACGGGATGACGGCTGACGGTGACGGCCTGGTGGGAACCCCGCCTCACACAATCACATAAGTGGTTAACAACCCTTAAACACCCGTGTTTATGGGGCGGCGGTTGTACAGTGGTCTAGCGCTCGGGTGAGCGAGCCTAGGGTCCCAGGTTCGAATCCTAGATATTCGCTGACCACTTTTCATTCTTTGATATCACCGCTGAGTGGCCAAAGACTATCCAAATTGCTGCCATACTGTCCTCAGACGGGACTTACAACGTTATATGCATCTGAGGCTGTAGCAACGATTAGCCTCGCACGATCTCAACATATTCAAGAGAGAACGTAAACATTTGAGGCGTCACTATAAAAATCTGAAAACCTACGTCAAATAACAGGCAAGGCAAGTCCATCTGTGCCTCCATAAGCCTACTGGCGCCTACGGTTAATAATAAAAAAAACAAAAAACAAAAAAAACATGGAGTACTGTATTCAGGCTTGGTCGCCGTATCTTCGGAAGGACATTGACACATTGGAAAAAGTCCAAAGAAGTGCCACTAAACTCATTCCGGATATGAGAGACCTCCCATACGAACAAAGACTACCAACTCTGGGTCTTACTACACTGGAAGCACTGGTTATGAAAATGTTGACTCTACCCAATTCTTCCAGCTTGCACCCAACCATGGAAACATTGCTACGCGAGGACACAGTTTTAAGCTTAAGAAGACTCGATTCAGGACCCATAAGAGAGGTAACTTCTTTGATGCAAGGATTGTTAACGGGTGAAACAGTTGACCTGAAACTGTTGTGTGTAGTCCTTGCATCAACTTGTTTAAAAATGGTTATGACAACTATGAGAGAGATGCACTGAGAAGAGGCACCCTTATGAGTTATGCTCCCTAGCCTCTTTACTATCACTAAGGTAAACACACACACACACACACACTGAGGACTGAGCAGCTACATAAGCCTTTTCGCTGATGATGCTAAACTGATAAGAAAAGTAAATAGTCAAGAGGATTGCAAAAAACTACAAGAAGATCTAAACAAGATCCAAGAGTGGAGTGAAAGATGGGAGATGGATTTCAATGCAAGCAAATGTCATGTGATGGAAATAGGAAAAAGCTCAAAGAGGCCTACATGGACATATAAAATGGGAAACAGCATTATAACAAGAGTAGATAAAGAGAAAGACTTGGGAATAGTAATGCAGGATAATCTATCTCCAGAGAAGCACATAAATAAGATATTTGGAGAAACATACAATATGTTAAGAAGTATAAGAGTGGCCTTTCACTACATGGATAAAGAAATGATGAAGAAGATTATCACTACAATGATTAAACCAAAAATGGAATATGCTGTGATTGTATGGTCTCCACATAAGAAAAAACATATAAAGAAAATAGAAAGAATACAACGAATTGCAACGAAAATGGTTCCAGAGAGAGGCTGGAAGAAATGAATTTGCCAACACTTGAGGAAAGAAGGGAAAGAGATGACCTGATAGCAGTATACAAACTGTTAAATGGAATGGATAAAACAGATAAGAATATACTATCAAGGGAAGAAGCTGCTTACACAAGAGGCCACAAGAGGAAATTAGAAAAGGGAAGATGCTTGAATAACACAAAGAAATATAGCTTTCCACATAGAAGTATAGACGCATGGAACAGTTTGAAAGAAGAAGTTATTGAAGTGAATAGTGTGCACAAACTGAAAGAAAAATTGGATCAATGTAGATACGGAGACAGGACCACACGAGTCTAGCTCAGGCCCTGTATACTACAACTAGGTAAATACACACACTTGTATTGAATGTGTAGAAAGCAACAGGAATATAAATTAAAACGGGACATTTGGACATGTTGGAGATGGTGGAAGGAAATTTAAAATGGGGGTTGTGGTGTTGTGGTGGTGTTAACCGCCAACCCCCCAAAATTACCCTCCTTCCTTCAGTAAGCAAACCTATGCTCTGCGGAAGTTGTTGAAATGTTCCGAGTGTTATATTACTTCATGATGAACCTTAACAGGGACCAAACAACGGTGAATGTAAACTAACATTACGGTCGTGTGAATAGCCGATTAGAAAAATTGGTTAAGATTCGTTTCCTTAACCACTCGATATCTCGTTACCTTTATAATGCACTGCAAATTCAACCTCAGAAACTTGTTCAGATCACCATAAATAGTTATGCTGCTGAATTACAGAATTTTTTATTTTTTATTTTTTTATTATTTTTTTTTTTTAGGTTACTTCTTCTTGGGAATTTGATGGGCCCGTGCAAACTGTGGTGCCACAGCCTCTACTGGCCCAAAAGTGCAGGTTGCAGATGAGTAAGTGGATCAGATCCTGTTGAGTTGACCTGTCCTTTGGAGGAAGGTCCTGGTGTGTTTGAGTACTTTGAAGGCCAGGCCAGGGTCTTGAGAGCCATCTAAGAGATCAGTTATTGCTGGTCTGCGGAGGTGAAGAGACGACAGCGAGTGGAGGAGTGCCATGCGGTGGGAGTGGTGACGAGGACAGTGTAGTAGGAGGTGTTCTGGGGTGTCAGGTTGTGTAGGGCACCAAGGGCAGTGGGGGTCCTCTTGTCATGTCCAGTTTGTGTAAGTGGGAGTTTAGGCTGCTGTGTCCAATTCGGAGTCTGGTGACGGCAGTGTCAAGGGCACGGCTGGGGGAGTAGGTCCACCAGTGGTGTCGTGTGTCTTGTCTAATGCGTCCAAGTGAGGTGTATGTAGGGCGTTAGTCAGGTCTGTGTCCCAGTCTAGTTTACAGGCTATGTGGAGGTTGGTCAGAGAGTCAGTCTGATCAGTGGGGACGTGTATGGGGAAGGGGTGGGAGGGTGTCTCCGCTGCCACTCTGTCGTCCACCGTGTTGCCCATGACGCCCACGTGTGAGGGGACCCACTGAAGGTGGATGGAGAAGCCAGAAGAGGACAGTTGGAGAAGAAAGTTGTGAATGGTGAAGCAGAGGGAGTGGTGTGTTTTAGGGCGGTGACGCTGGATGAGTTGGAGGACTGTAAGGGAATCTGATAAGAGGGTGACTGAGCAAGGGGGAGCGAATGTGGTGGCAATTCTGAGGCCTCTCTCACGGCAAAGAGTCCTGCTGTCAGAATGGAGGCAGAGGCCGGCAGCCTCCAGGTAGGCAAGTTCCCTCCGAGCACCGCGCCCTGCTCCACCTCACCCACGCCGAGTGGGGTGACCCTCCTTATGCCACACCTCCCCGTGTAATTAACAGTAACACGCTAAATATCTCCAACACAAACAACATGTTCACAATGATAACATACAACATATCAAAATAACATAGTACAAGTTACAATATAATACAAAAGAACATACATCACGAAATGCAGTACACCAGACATATAATAATTGACCCAACAACCCAAATCACCCGATACACCAAACCTTAACCCGACACACCACGCTGTACTCAAGCACCAGTCAGGGGAAGCAGCGGTAACAGCTCACATTCAACCTGTCCCTAAAAAGAGTGACCGCTCCAATCCTTCAAACTACCGCCCTATAGCTTTGATTTCCTGCCTTTCTAAAGCTTTTGAGTCTGTCCTTAACAAGAAGATAATGAGTCCGGTTCCCAATAAAATCACTACTATTCATTATAAATCTAACTAATTGTCTAACCCCATAACATTTATTAGAAAAGGATCCAAAGCAACAACACTTGAACTTCCGCTCTCTCAGAAATGGCCAACAAGTCCTGTAAACCATTCAAATCAAAATTACTGACCAATAGCTTATTTTGATCTGGTTTCATCTGATTACATAGAAACCTAAGAAAGAATCAAACTTATAGAGTTTAGATCATAATTTAATGTATATAACTTTATATTTCTATATAAAGAATCAGTATCACAATTTTATTTTGCCTATACGAAAAGCCTCTTCTGATTTAACCATTCAACTTGTAACTTTTAATTTTCATTTACTCTTTCTTTTCCTTCTCTTTTTTCCTTAACACAGCAACTCTTTACCTTAATAAGAGATTCAACTCAAACAACAAATAACTCATATAAAAAGTTTTATAAAAGTAGTAAATGGAATTCTACCAGAAACTCACTCACTATTTTATTATTTTAATGACTATTTTTATTTATTTATTTTTTAAATATTTTTAATTATTTTATTTAATATTTTATTTATTACTTTGTAGTCCAACTTCTCTTATTTTCTTTACTGTAACAAATCAGTAAAGTGAAAAGGATTCTCTATAGAACTCAATCTCAGAAGAAATATTATTTGAGTTTCCTTACTTTAATTTTATCCTCTAATAAGAAAGTTAATAACCATAACTTATTAATAAATATACAATATACTGCTTCGCTTCAGCCACCTTATTTATTATTCATCTTCCCAACAATTTAAATACTTTTAAAAACATTTACTTTAATACCTTGCCTCCTAGACAAACCTTTTTCCTTCTTTCTTTTTTTTTTCTTTTTCTTTCTTTTATAGTCTGTATTATTTATATTAATTTCACCACTTATAAGTAGTCATAACTTTTATAAGAATAACCTTACCTTTTTATATTTACTAATGAACATCTTGCCTGTTTATAAAAGTAAATCAATTCACTTTCTAACTTTCTTTATATCAAATTTTTGGTTTGGTTTGGCAACTTTTTCTTTTTGCTCTTATTAGTTAATTTCGCTGACCTAACTTATAAATGACTTAATTTGTACTCTTATTTTCTACACTACAATATTATTTTGTTTATTTTGACCTATTTTATAAACCTAACTATAAAACCTAGATAAAAGAAAAGTTTATTTCTTTATTATAGTTTCAGTGTTTACAATCTGTGATCAGTTGTTCGAAACAGCTAATGGTTTTGTGTAGATATAAATTGAACTTTTATTATTATTTAATTTCTTGTATGTTTATCTGTGTTAAATATGTTAAGTTCACTGAACACAATTTTTAGTTGGAAATATTTGTGTCAACCTGCTGGAGTTACAGTGTACAAGAATTGTTAGTATTGTTGGTTACTCGGTGGTAACGTATAAGTCAATCCCAAGTTTTGGAGAGGTTTTCTCAGGCTCAAAAAGTTGACTTGTACGCCATAATTTACAGTATGCAACTACACAGAGATCGTAAATTGAAAAATGGGTAGTGGTGGTGTGGGGTGATATCTTTGTTAATGAATGGTGTTGTTCCCTACAGGCTAATTGACGGGGCATCGTGTACACTGAAGGCAGGACAACAAGGCAGCAGGTGAAGCAGGGAGTCTGAACCATGGTGAGTCTTCACCTGTAACAGTGTTGGGGCAAGGCAGGGCTAGTTTGATATGTATGAGTATGTGTGTGAGGAAGGTTTTGCCCTGCATGATTGCTGTAGTACAGTGATCCAAGGATAGGGCTAGTTTCCCCTCCCTCCTTTTCAAAGTGTGTTCTGTCCCTGCACTCGCACGGCTGCACCGTGTGTGTTCCTGGTGTGTTCACTCCTTCATGCTGCCTCTTTGTTCCAGGACAACAACGCCGAGGACTGTCCAGTGTGCTTCACCATCTTTGATGACACACTCAGACGGCCGCGTAATCTGCCGTGTGGGCACACCTTTTGTACCATATGCTTAAATGAACTTAAGGAACAGGGTGACATCACGTGCCCCACCTGTCGCCTCGGACATGTTGTGCCTGAGGCGGGGCAGTTCCCTGTCTCCTATGTTACTGAAGCCCTTGTAAAAAGGCTGAGAGGTGCAGCCTTAGCCACCCCACCACCCAAGCCTGTGAAGGTCGCAGCAGAGCCAGCTGCTTTACTAGCATCAGAACGATGCCAAGAGGGGACGAGGGGGCTCAGCAGGCCGGTACAATCTCTCCTGCAGGAACAGGAGTCAAAGGTCCTGGCTGCCATCCACACCTGCCAAGAGATCCAGGCCCAGCTACATGACTACCAGACAACTCTGGTGGGCTGGGGTGAGCGGCAGCAGCACCTGGAGGACCAACTCCAGGCACTGGTGGACCAAAGTAAGAGTGCCAGGGTGCTGGTGCGGCAGGAGGAGTCCAAGGTAGCCGTCAAGAGGGAGGAAGAGCAGCAGCGGGAGCAGCAGCTGCACGCTCTGCTGCAGGAGCTGTGCAAGGTGTCCACGCGAGCTAAAGCTTATGAGGTCATTGACAGTGCAGAGCATCACACTGACGAGGAGAAGCAGAGAGTGGAGGAGTGCCTTGCAATGTTTCCTGATGTGCATACAGTCAACACCATTACCAAGGTGAGTGTATTCGTCCAAAAATGTGGTGGCGCATAATTCAGATTGTTTCGTTCTGATGACATCTGGCAATTGCTCCTCACAGGCATTGCATTCACTGCTGGTTTTTTTTTATAGTCAATTATCAATATCATTAAAACCCATTTTTCATGCACCATAATAATGCAAATAATTGTTCAAAAATAGTATTAGGACAATGCAACTGGTATGTAAAGACGATATATTGTATTTACCATAGCTTAGTACAATTACAATCCAACCTTGACGTCTTAGTCAGTTGGTTAGAAAAATGGCAGATGTAATTTAATGTTGATAAATATGAAGTATTACATAATGGAAACAATAATAATCACATTAAATATACAATGAATGGTTCTGAACTTTTCAAAGTTACTAAAATGATCCCTAGACTGCAAAACAAGACTTAACTTATTCAGTTTTCCAAAAATAGGCTATGGGGGGATTTAATGGAAGTGTTTAAAAGTTTCTGTGGCTGTGACAGCATTAACATAAACGACTATCTAATTACAGATCTCACAAGCACCACTCGTAACAATGGCTTCAAGACTATCTAATTACAGATCTCACAAGCACCACTCGTAACAATGGCTTCAAGACTATCTAATTACAGATCTCACAAGCACCACTCGTAACAATGGCTTCAAGACTATCTAATTACAGATCTCACAAGCACCACTCGTAACAATGGCTTCAAAATCATTGGGAAGAGATTTAAATGGAACAAAGTGAAGAATTTTTGCTTTAATGATATTGTGACTATTTGGAATTCTTTGCCAGCACAAATAGTTAACAGCAATGCGATGAAACTGTTAAGAATAAACTTGATAAGTACATAGCATCAGTTACCCTAATTGATTATTTCACTCCTACATAAAAAACTTTATTCTAGTTTTGTTCTTATAGTTTAGTGTTAGCAATACCCGTAGGTTAAGCCTGTTTTCTCATGTTTCTATAAAAAATTTCATGCTAACTTTTTCATATATGATATCACTTCCTCTTCCAACCAGCTTTGGCTTGAGGGAATGGTGGGTGGAGAGGAGCCTTCCACTTTGTTGTCCTTTCATCTCTAACGTGTAGATATATAGTAGTAGAGTGTAGCTACACAGAGAGCCTCGTGAGGTTCAGTAGGACTGTTGCTGTCTGTTCTTCCTTTGTACTCCTTTGACTCGTAACATCCTCTGTGTTCACTTTCCTGACAGGCTTCTCGCCATGGCAGTAGTGGCAGCAGGAAGATGTTCTTGACGTGTCCCTCTCTGCCTGTGTGGGCGTGGAGGAGCCAGTGTGTGGCTCTCCTCCCTTCCCTGTGTGGAGGCAGTGGTGAGGGTGTGGCCCTCTGACCTGAGTCTGTGTTCCTGTTTCAGGTGAAGGAAGCATCAAGTGTTGCCCTAGAGGCTGCCACGGGCGTCCAAGCTGCCCAGAAGAGGGCGAGTAGTTCTGCTTGTACTGCAGGAGACTTTCACCTCCAGGCAGCACCAGCCTCCTCCATCATGGACAGGCTCAAGGTCCTGATGGCACCCTTGAAGATGAGGGAGGCGGCCCCAAGGTTCCCTCCTGCTGCAGTGAGCCTTGATCAGGTTTTAGAGTTTAGTAGTCAGGATAGGACACGTGGACATGGGTACAAGCTAGAAAAACTTAGATGGGATGGCTAAATATTGGATCATTCCAAGGGTGGTGTGTAACGAGCGTGACTTTATTGACCCTTCAGGACCAAACAAGCGTTTTTCTTCTGGTTCAATTAGGGTTCGGGGGATCGAGAGTTATAGGGTTGAGGATTTAGAAGTAGGAGACACGTCGTGGATGGTAGTGGAAAAGTTAGCCAGGATTGACAGGAAGGCTCACTTCTTAGCTGCCATCTGCAAGACGCAGTACGCTCAATTGGAGGGTTTTTCTGACGGAGAAGAAACTTACCCTGTGCCCTTTGCTTGCTTGTGTTTAGTGTTAGGGTGTGTTAGAAATAGAATGTGTTAGTGTTAGGATGTGTTAGTAGTATTGTGTTAGTGTTGGTATTGTTACTTTAGGGTGGTGGATTAGTGAAGTGTTAAGGCAGAAGAGGCTGACTTTAGCCCGTGCCTGGAAGGAGTAAGGAGGAGTGCTTCCCTCCCTTACCGGATTTAGGACCTGTGTTGATTTACAGTGTTTGTTTTGGGTGTAAAATATATTTGTTGTCGAGTGATGCCTCAGTTTTGTTACTCCCTCAGTAAATTCAGTGCCTTCTAAGTGCTATTAACATCTTAGTACTACTATACGCTCGGTCTGTAGCTCGCTACCATAACAACTACCATCAACGCTACAGGGTGAGAAGGGAGTGACATTACAGGGGGACAAAGAGCTGCCTCGTATAGGTCATTAACTGACCTTTTGCAGTCTCCTCATTTCTTATGTTCTTATGCTCTCTTCACACACACACACACTGTATCTTAGTTTTACAATGTCATCTTTCTCCTTACCTGATACTCTGCCTCTCTTTGCTCTTCTTCTCATTCACACACTCCTTCCTTTTTTCCATTACTCATTGATATAATACAGACCTCTCTCTCTCTCTCTCTCTCTCTCTCTCTCTCTCTCCTCTCTCTCTCTCTCTCCTCTCTCTCTCTCTCTCTCTCTCTCTCTCCTCTCTCTCTCTCTCTCTCTCTCTCTCTCTCTCTCTCTCTCTCTCTCTCTCTCTCTCTCTCTCTCTCTCTCTCTCTCTCTCTCTCTCTCTCTCTCTCCAAACAAGTGTTTCTTGGTGGACACTTTCCCAGTAGTATAACTTTCTTTTGCCAAGTTACTGTTCCTTCCACTTACCACTTCATCCCTTGCAGGTGGAGGTGGAGGACCTGCGCAGCCTGACTCAGCCCGCTGCTGCAGGACGGCCTCGTGTTTCGCTGTTCACCGCACAGAAGGCCAGAGTAGACATGGAAGGATCAGCCTTAAAGACGGCCGCTTGTACCTCCACTCCCTGCAGGATCAGCCCCCGCCCCCCCGTGCCTTCACTGTGCAGGTGGGTCAGGGACTTGTGCCCTACAGTTGTTGTCCGTTAGCATGTGGAATATTTACCCTGAGGAAGAGAAATACTATGTAGTAACCTATGATAGGGCATACATAGGAAGAGTTCTAAAAGTTGGGAACACCAGTGTAACAATTCAATTCATAGAAAGAAGGATGAACAATGAGTAGGAGTGTAGTGGTCCAAACGTGATGCTATTGATGAGGTTAATATGATACACTTGATCAGTGGACCAGTGGTAGTGTCAGGAACACATACTTTTACAATTAGGGGGATTGATAAAGCTTTTGTTGACTTTATAATGCATCTAAAACAAAGTAGGATGTAACCACTTCCCTAACACTTACACAAAGTAACAGTAGGTTACCTTTTTCTTTTTTTTTTTTTTTTTTATACTAGTTACTCGGTATTCAAATTTATACTGTTATTTTCCAAAGGGGAAAAACAGGTAACTAATTGTGTGAAAGGTGTGTATTTTTGTTTGAACTGATCTTATTCCATTGAGATATCAAGTCAATTCAACAACCAGTAATAAATAAGATAGACACACTTAGAGGTATCGCATGTGTAGAAGAGTTAGATATTATAGGTATTACAGAAACTTGGTTAGATATTGCAGGCAAACATTTCTTACCTGAAGTAGGAATAGATGGGTACACTTTTTTTTCACAGGGATAGAGGAGGTAGGAGAGGGGGAAGTGTGGCACTGTACGTTAGAAACACATTAAATAGCTATGTCAATACCACAATAAAAACAGATAGGAATACAGAATCATTATGGATTGACATTATTATAGGAGGGAAAAAGTTTGTTGTGGGGATCATATATAGACCTCCGGATTTAGACTAAGCAGCTAGTGCACCCCTGATGCAGGAGCTTGCAAGGGCATCTAGGTATAATAATGTGTGCATTATGGGGGACTTTAATTATAGGAGAATAGACTGGGATAGTATGACAGGAGACGGGAGCTCGGAGGAATTCTTAAATCTCGTCCAGGATGGTTTTTTCATACAACTTGTAAAGGGAACCAACGCGACAGGGAAATATTTTAGATCTGGTCTTCACGAATAATGAAACTTTGGTCAGTCTGGTTGAGATAGGAGCGAGATTTGATGTTAGTGACCACCATGAAATTAGATTCAAGATTAATGCAAAGAGGGAGGTAGAACAAAACATTGCTTTAGTACCAGATTTTAGAAAAGCCAATTACCAGGGCCTCAGACACCACCTCCAGAGTATAGATTGGGAGGGAATAGGAGTAGGCAGAGAGGAGGATCAAAACACTGAGGTAGAATTACATTATAATAGCATAGTTAGGGAAATTCATACATGGCAGGAACAGTATATACCTAAGAGGAGGATTAGGTCAAATAGAAATGATCCAAAATGGATGAATAGCAGCATTAGAAGGGAAATTGGATTAAAAAGGGGACTCTATAGGAGAATTAAAAGGGGAGAAGTACAGGTAGTAGGGCAGTATAATGACCTAGCTAGGAAAGTTAAAAAGGATATTAGGACTGCAAAGAGGAATTATGAGGTTAGGATAGCAAGGGATGCCCAGAAGGATCCAAAGGGATTCTATCAGCTGTACAAGGCTAAAACAAAGGAAAGAATAGGACCTCTTAAAGGAATGGATGGCAGCTTGATAGAAAATGGTGAGGAAATTAGTAAGGAATTAAATAAATACTTCTTGTCCATATTTTCTCAGGAAGAGTCGGGTAGGGAACTGGAGCCAGTACAGATCTTTAGGGGACAAGAGGTTGATAAATTAAGCGAAATAGTCATAAGTAGGGAAGTAGTTAGCAAGGAAATAGATAGACTTAAAAAGGCTAAATCTCCAGGGCCGGACAACATTTTTCCGAGGATTCTTAGGGAATGTAGAGAAGAACTCGTTGAACCCATTGCAATGATTTTTAGAAAATCCCTAGACACAGGACTAGTTCCCAGGCTATGGAGGCAGGCAAATGTAGTTCCTATATTCAAGAAAGGAGATAAGGCAGAAAGTACTAACTACCGCCCAATTAGTTTAACATCAGTGGTAGGCAAGATGTTAGAAGCTATCATAGCAAGGGCAATTAGAAAACATTTAGATGAACACAAGCTAATTAGACATAGTCAACATGGTTTTAGCAAGTGGAAATCCTGCCTGACAAATTTATTAACCTTCTATAGGAAAGTATTTGAAACCATAGATAAGGGGGACGAGTATGATATAGTTTATTTGGACTTGAGTAAAGCCTTTGACAGAGTACCCCATAGGAGACTGTTAAGTAAAGTCAAGTCTCATGGCATAGGTGGGAAGGTACTAGAGTGGATTAGGGGATGGCTTACTAGTAGGGAACAGAGGGTACAGATTAATGGGAAGAAATCAGAATGGGGTAATGTCACTAGTGGATCAGTACTAGGACCGTTGTTATTCATAATCTATATAAATCCTGTAAGTCCTGTAAATCCTGTATTACCACTCCCAAATCTTTCTCTTTTTTTGCTATTGATATAATATTTTCCCCTAACTTATACGTCCATGAGGGTCTCATTGCACTTTTTCACATTTCCATTACATGGCATTTTTTTGCATTAAATTCCATTTCCCATGTCTTGGTCCATTCATATATCTTGTTTATATCATTCTGTAGCTCCTCACAATCCTTGTGATTTCCTATCTTTCTTAGTAATTTTGCATCATCTGCAAATAGACTTATGTAACTGCTTACTCCTTCTGTCATGTCATTTACATATATTAAAAACATTATTGGCGCCAAAACTGATCCCTGTGGTACTCCACTTTTCACTTCTCTCCATTCAGATTTTTCATCCTTTACTACTGTTCTCATTTCCCTTCCTTTGAGGTAGTGTTCCATCCAGTTCTTTAATGTTCCTTTCAATCCTCCAATGTGTTCCAACTTTCATAGTAATCTCCTGTGCGGAACCTTATCAAATGCCTTTTTTAAGTCTAAATATATGCAATCCGCCCATCCATCTCTTTCTTGTGTTATATCTATTACTCTTGAATAAAAACTTAATAAGTTGGTGACACACTATCTTCCTGTTCTGAATCCAAATTGTCTATCTGATATTATTCCTTCTCTTTCTAAGTAATCAGTCCATTGTTTCTTGATGACCTTCTCACATATCTTGCAGACTATGCTGGTTATAATTTCTTTGTTTTATTTTTCTATTAATAAATCTATAAAACAGCTTTGGTTCTTCCTTGCATTTGTCAACTATATCTTTTTCATATCTCTTCTCTTCTTCTTTTCTTACCCTTAAATATTCATTCCTTTCTAGTTTATATTCTTCTTTCCTTTCCTGGATTGATTTTCTTTTCATTCTCCTTCATGCTTCATCTCTTCTCTTTTTAGCTCTTTCACATTTTCCGTTAAACCAATATTTTTTACCTTTTTCTTTTACTTTATAAAATGTAATGTATTCCTTTACTCCTTGCTCATATATCATCAGGAAGAGATCATATTTCTCCTGTACGTTCTTTAATTCCTTCATTTTCGTCCAGTCAATTTAATTGAAAAACCTCTTCATTGCAGTATAGTTTGCCTTTGCATAATTTCTTCTTTTCTTTTTGTATGATTCCTCCTGTTTGCCTTTTATATCTCCCTTAATTTCAATTTCTAGGACCACATGGTCACTCCTTCCAAAGGGGCATTCATAATTAATATCTGTTTCTAGATTTATTTCTTTAGTAAATAAAAGATCTAATCTTGATGGTTTATCTTCGCCTCTAAATCTTGTATTTTCAGTTACCCATTGAATCATTGTATTATTCATCGTTAGTCTCAATAATCTATTTCCACATGTATTTTCACCTCTGCTTTCAAACGTCTCCCAATTTACTTCACTGCAGTTAAAATCTGCCACCAGTGTTACTCTTTGACTGCTTTTAATAATCTTTTCTAAGCTCTCTAGGGTATCTTTTATTATTTCTTTATGTTCTTCCTTAGTCCAAGTTTTTGTTTTTGGGGGTACATATGCAACTATTATTTTTTGGCTTTCTCCACATCTTGTATTAATTTGTGCACTTATCAATTCTGCTTTACCTTTTCCATACTCTACATTTATAACTTTTATCTTAGATTTTATCATTAGCATCACAGCACCACCTTTTTTGTCTTTTCTATCCTTCCTCCATATATTATAATTATCATTCTCAATGTTAGTCTGGATTTCTTCACATAGTTTTGTTTGTGTTAGGCATACAATTTGTGGTTTCTTCTCTTTTAGATAATCTACTAACTCTAGTTTTCTTGAAATTATTCCATCTATGTTAGTATACATTACTTTTATTTCATCACTTCCTTTTGTAACTGCTCCATTCATTTAATTTTGTTTTCTTTCTAATATCTGTTGTTTATGTACCATTTCATTATCTTGTTCTTTACTCTCCAAAAAAACTTAGAGAAACTGACTTAGAGACAGGAATAAACAGTGATATCAGTAAATTTGCCGATGACACAAAGATAGGAAGACCGGTAAAGAATTTAGATGATGCTAGGATGCTGCAGGATGACTTAAATAGGCTGTACGAGTGGTCAGAGAAATGGCAGATGTAGTTTAATATTAACAAGTGTAGCATTATGAGTGTAGGTAAATGACAATACCTTAGGAAAGTCATATAGTGTGAGGGACTTAGGAGTTCAAATAAGCAGTGACTTGCGCCCCAGGGAACAGTGTATTATAGCTAGAAATAGAGCCAACAAGATAATGGGATTTATTAGTAGGTGTGTGACAAATAGGAGTTCTGAGGTCATTCTGAGGTTGTATTTAGCGCTAGTAAGACCCCACTTAGATTATGCAGCTCAGTTTTGGTCCCCTTATTATAGGAAAGATATAGGCTCCTTGGAGGCAGTCCAGAGAAGAATGACCAAGATGATTCAGGGGCTGAGAAATTTACCCTACAAAGATAGGTTAAAACGTCTTAATCTCCACTCCCTAGAGCAGGGGTTTTCAACCTTTTTCTCCCCACGTGCCCCTTCTGGTATTTTTAATGTCAGTAATGTACCCCCTTCACTTTGTATAAAGTGGAAAATAATAACTCAGATGAACATTCCATTGTGTGTATTTGGCAGTACTGCAGTGAAAGGATTTAATTACATAACTCCTGACAACCATCAATATTTTAAACAAAGAATTCCATAAATAAATAAAAAATGATAAAAATTGTTTACCTGTGGTTATTCAGTAAATTTTCAAGGTGAACTATGGTACTGTGCTGTAAAAATAAAATACATTATTATTACATGAGTTGCAAAGGGAGTTAATGAGATGGCTGAAACTGTTTTTCATCAACTAGCTTAGTCAGCCGAGGAGCAGGGTTTGCTAAAGCACATCTAAGGTCGGCTTCCACATTCAGTCGAGACCTTAGTTTTGATTTTATGACAAGTAAGCTGGAAAACCCAGTTTCACACAAATATGTTGATGGGAAAAGTAACAGAGAACGAGGGATATGACTTGGATATTTTACACCAGAACCTGACTAAAGATTCTTTCTCAAATAGATCGCTAGCACTGGAGTCATTCACAAAGTCAATAAACTCTTCCTGAATCTCATCATTGACAGAAGCAACATCTGTATTGAAAGGGTCTCTAATTAGCTTCAAGATTCCTTCAGACACATCAGGAAAGTATCTCTTCATTTCACTTTGCAGTGAGGCAAGGTGATCCACTATTAAGTTTACCATCTGATCTGATATGTCTTGCCTGTCAGCAAGTGCCTCAAACATCTCAAAATTTCCTTTCTTTACTTTTGTCTCCCACAGTTCCAGTTTCATCTGAAAACTCTTCAATTTGTCAACAGCGTCAGTGACAACAGCATCAGCTAATTGCAAAGATTTGTTCAAAATATTTAGGCGTGAAAATATGTCAACAATATAGGCAAGACAAGTGATCCACTTTGGATCATTCAGTTTCGCAAGATAAATCTGAGTTACCTTCTTGTCATTACAGCTAAAGAACAATTCCAGTTCGTCCTTTAACTCAAACACTCTTTTGACAACATTTCCACGAAATAACCATCGAACCTCTGTGTGATATAGGAGTGTTTCATGAACAGAATCTAAATCTGAGC
The DNA here is from genome assembly GCA_029783475.1 of Metacarcinus magister. Taxonomy (NCBI): domain Eukaryota; kingdom Metazoa; phylum Arthropoda; class Malacostraca; order Decapoda; family Cancridae; genus Metacarcinus; species Metacarcinus magister. Next base: position 76,443 of record JAPQNM010000167.1, on the reverse strand, counting down.
ACAGAAGCCTAAATAGTCTAGAATTGAGAGCACTTGACTTTACGAAGTTAACCATCTTTACCGTGTCATCAAGCACCTCCTTGAGCTCAGTGGGCAGTGTCTTGGCTGCTAAAGCCTGCCTGTGTATCATGCAGTGCATATGTTTGACCTTGCTGTTAATAGCTTTAACCCTTGTTTAAAATCCTGATTGACTGCCTAACATTGCAGGAGCTCCATCTGTTGTGCAACCACATAAGTTTTCCCAGTCTAGTCCCTCACCTTCAAAGAAAGAATTAACTAGCTCAAAAATATCTGCACCAGTAGTTGAAGATTTGAGATTGTGACAAAAAAGAAAGTCTTCCTTAAAATCATCATCTTTGATGTATCTCGTGAATACCAGCAACTGAGCACAATTATTTATTTACGTCAGTCGTTTCATCCAACTGGAGAGCAAATGTCCCTAGGGGTGCTGTTTTTATCTCAGAAACTACCTGGTCTTTGATATCTGTGGACATGTTAGATATACGTCTCTGAACAGTGTTATCTGACAACGGCAGAGTGTCAAGCTTTTTAGCATGTTGTTCCCCCAGCATAATCCTAACTATTTCTTTGGTACATGGCATGACCAGCGTCTCCCCAATGGAGTGAGGTTTCTTCTGCTGAGCAATTTTCAGTGCAACTACATACGAAGCATGAAGAGCAGCTTTATTTGACTGATGAAAACTGCCTGAGTGATCCAGTTTTGAGCGGTTTAGCATGGTTTCTCTGCGCTTAAAGTAGTCCACATCTTTTCCTTTCAGGTCTTGGTGACAACCGTGCAAATGTCGTTGGAGCAAGCTTGGTTTCATGGCTGCTGGAGACCGTACTTTGGCACAGATGACACACTGAGGCATTTCAGTTCCATTTTTAATGATGACTGTGAATCCAAACCTTATATATTCCTCACTGTAGCGTCGTTTTTTCTTCCGAGTCTCCATGTCAGCTACGCTATTGCAGTCTACACTGAAAAAATTATAAGCATTTTAAGGGGTTTTGTCATATATATTAACGCATTGCAATGTATTATCAAGAAACATCTTTAACAACATAAATTGTGCAGTAAAAAAAGTTTGTTACCGAATTTGCTATCGCAAAAAAAAGAATCAACATTAAATAAAAAATATGGGACCCGAATATACAAAAGTTTGCTGTAAAATGCTAATAACGACAAATAAACTATACGACTCATAATCAGACCACGCCAAACGTGAAAGTTAAACTACACTACACGGTATAAGAAATTACGAAAATTACTCTTCAAGTGGCATAACTTATCAGGTTTATTCAGTTAATTGCATAGAAACACACAACTAGAAAGGAAATAACTACGTGATTTTTCATGCTAACGTAAGCAAAAAAAAAAATTATATTAGCACACGATTATATTATCACATAAGTACACAATGCCCCACATCACTCACATCCACACACACTTGACATATCACACAACTACCAAGCTCTGGCCAAACCGTACTCTGATACTCCACATCACACCCAGTCATGTCACACAGTCACACCACACATCACACTTAAGTTAAGGTGATCTTACATCGTGACTACACATCGCCGCTATAGTAAATCGTTTGCACAACACCACTTGGGTCATACGAAATGCTATGTAATGTTTTCTATTTCATCAACTACCAAGTGTGTGTGTGTGTGTGTGTGTGTGTGTGTGTGTGTGTGTGTGTGTGTGTGTGTGTGTGTGTGTGTGTGTGTGTGGGGTGTGTGTGTGTGTGTGTGTGTGTGTGTGTGTGTGTGTGTGTGTGTGTGTGTGTGTGTGTGTGTGTGTGTGGTGTGTGTGTGTGTGTGTGTGTGTGTGTGTGTGTGTGTGTGTGTGTGTGTGTGTGTGTGTGTGTGTGGTGTGTGTGTGTGTGTGTGTGTGTGTGTGTGTGTGTGTGTGTGGTGTGTGTGTGTGTGTGTGTGTGTGTGTGTGTGGTGTGTGTGTGTGTGTGTGTGTGTGTGTGTGTGTGTGTGGTGTGTGTGTGTGTGTGTGTGTGTGTGTGTGTGTGTGTGTGTGTGTGTGTGTGTGGTGTGTGTGTGTGTGTGTGTGTGTGTGTGTGTGTGGTGTGTGTGTGTGTGTGTGTGTGTGTGTGTGTGTGTGTGTGTGTGTGTGTGTGTGTGTGTGTGTGTGTGTGTGTGTGTGTGTGTGTGTGTGTGTGTGTGTGTGTGTGTGTGTGTGTGTGTGTGTGTGTGTGTGTGTGTGTGTGTGTGGTGTGTGTGTGTGTGTGTGTGTGTGTGTGTGTGTGTGTGTGTGTGTGTGTGTGTGTGTGTGTGTGTGTGTGTGTGTGTGTGTGTGTGTGTGTGTGTGTGTGTGTGTGTGTGTGTGTGTGTGTGTGTGTGTGTGTGTGTGTGTGTGTGTGTGGTGTGTGTGTGTGTGTGTGTGTGTGTGTGTGTGTGTGTGTGTGTGTGTGTGGTGTGTGTGTGTGTGTGTGTGTGTGTGTGTGTGTGTGTGTGTGTGTGTGTGTGTGTGTGTGTGTGTGGTGTGTGTGTGTGTGTGTGTGTGTGTGTGTGTGTGTGTGTGTGTGTGTGTGTGTGTGTGTGTGTGTGTGTGTGTGTGTGTGTGTGTGTGTGTGTGTGTGTGTGTGTGTGTGTGTGTGTGTGTGTGTGTGTGTGTGTGTGTGTTTACCTAGTTGTAATATACAGGAAAAGAGCCACACTTAGGCTCGTGCTGTCCCGTCGCTATACATCCTTTCATCCAATTTTGTCTTAAATTCATGTATTGTTTTTGCACACACAATCTCATCATCGAGTTTGTTCCAAACTGTTATACTTCTATGTGGAAAGCTATATTTCTTGAAGTCTCTTCTGCATGCTCTCCTCTTTAATTTCTTGCTATGTCCTCTTCTATCACTTACATCCCTAATCGTTAAATCTTCTCAGTCAATCATCTCCATTCCCTTTTGGATTCTAAATAACGCTATTAGGTGTCCTCTCTGTCTCCTTTCTTCCAATGTTACCAGTCCCAGTTCTCTCAATCTTTCCTCGTATGGGAGAACACTTAAACTTGCTGGTATTTTTGTTGCTGCTGCTCTGTATCCTTTCCAATTTTGTAGTATCTTTCTTCAATCTTGGTGACCACACTACCGCTGCATATTCCAATCTTGGCCGTATCATTGATGTTATTAGTTTCTTGATCATATCTCCATCCAGGTATGTGAAGGCTGTTCTTATATTTGTGAGCAGGTTATACATTTCTCCAGTTATCTTGTTGATGTGTTTCCCTGGTGATAAATTATCTGTCATAATTACTCCCAAATCTTTCTCTATACTTCCATTAGCTAGCGAATAATTTCCTTTGACTCTTTTATTGCTCTTTCCGAATTCCATCAGACTGCATTTCTTAGTATTGAATTCCATTTGCCATTTAGTAGCCCAATCATTTATTTTGTCAAGATCTAGTTGTAGGACAACACAGTCTTCCTGATTTGTCACTCTCCTCATTATCTTGGCGTCGTCTGCAAACATGCTTATGTATCCTTCTATACCTTCAATCATATCATTTACATATACCGCGAACATAATTGGTGCCAAGACACATCCTTGCGGGACTCCGCTTATCACTCCCTTCCAGCTTGATTTGATGTTCCGAATTACTGTCCTTATTTCTCTATTACTTAAAAAGTCTTCCATCCATTTTAATATTGATCCTCCAATTCCTCCTTCATGTTCTAATTTCCACATTAGTCTTTTGTGCGGCACCTTATCGAAGGCTTTCTTCAAATCCAGGTAAATGCAGTCCACCCATCCATCTCTCATCCACTATATCAATTACCCTGGAGTAAAAGCTTATTAAATTTGTAGTACATGATCGTCCTTCTCTGAATCCAAATTGTCTTTGTTAAGATGTTATTCTTCTCTATATGTTCTATCCATTTCTTTTTTTCTTTTCTTTGTGTGCGTGTGCGTGTGCGTGCGTGCGTGTGTGTGTGTGTGTGTGTGTGTGTGTGTGTGTGTGTGTGTATAGCAATAATAATAAATAGTTTATTGAATAGGCAGTCTTGCGACTGAAAATATACATTGGGGAGAGGGTGACATGATAACAAAAACATGCCAAACACACACACACACACACACACAACCACACAAAAATAAAAGCAAAAAAATTAACTCTAGGACAGACATTGGTTTAGGAATTGATCTTTCGCACTATGGTGGGAATCGCACTCAACCGATATCGTTCAGTGTGGGTTTTCACAAGAACAAGTGAGTTTTGGTGTCTGGTAGTCCTATGATGTGGTGCTTCAGGTGGAAGGAGGTGCCGATGACGAGAAATTTGTAGTAGCCCAACACCAAATTTTGTGAGTGCCTGTTTGTACGTAGTGGTGAGTCTGGGCAAGTTGAGTGTGACCACTGCATTGTCATAGTCGACGTAAGCAGGGCCAAGGATGACTTTGCATGCTTTCCTCTGTACTCTCTCAAGAGTGACTCCAAGCAGTTTGAATGTAGGGACTACTTGAAGCGGGTGGGGGCCGATTGTGAGCTGAAGGGGTGCCACTTCCTCTACAGACGTGCATCACCACGGTCTTGGATTGGTTGATGGACACGTTGTTGAGTTGTGCCCACGCCCTATTATTATTATTATGTTTGTTTGTGACACATATGATGTGTTTTTCTCACCTTGTGTTTGTTTGTTTGTTTGTGTGTACAGATGGACCAGGTGGTGCCTGCTGCCCCCCCCTGCCTGGTGTTCCTGGACCTGGCGTGGCCCGGCAATGCACCGCGTCGGGTGGTGATCCATCTGGACCGAGACACTACGCTGGGCCGACAGTTTATATTGTTGTGTACGGGGCAGCGAGGCGCCAGCTATGCTAACACCAAGCTGTTCGAGGCAAGGGACAATGAGGACGAGCGGTGGGTGGTAGGTGGGGATTATGAACACAACAATGGGAAGGGAGGAGCTGCCCTGCTGCCTGACCTTGACAGTGATGAGTACCAGTCGTCATGCCAGGCAGGGAGTGTGTGCGCGTGGACATATGACGCTTCCCAAGGTGCTCAGTTCTGCATCACCACCGAGGTCATGAAGTCCTATACTGATGATTTCTTCGGCAAGGTGGTGGACGGTCTTGAGGTTGTGGCGGCGGCATACAAGCGCCGCACCATTACAGAGGTGACTGTGGTGGACTGTGGCGTGGTGCTGTGGTCTGGTGATGATGGTGTTGGTGCTGTGGGCTGATGATGATGGTGATGATGATGGTGGTGTTGATAATGATAATGGTGATGGTGATGGTGATAGTGATGTTAATAATGATGATGATGGTGATGTTGATGTTGATAATGGTAATAATGATGGTGGTGATGGTGATAATGATGGTGGTGATGTTAATAATGATGATGTTTATGTTAATAATGATGATGATGGTGATGATGTTAATAATGATAATGGTGATAATGATGGTGGTGATTTAATAATGATGATGATGGTGATGTTGATGTTAATAATGATAATGGTGATAATGATGGTGGTGATGTTGATGTTTATAATGATAATGGTGATAAGGATGGTTTTGATGGTGATAATGATAATGATGATGGTGATGTTAATAATGATGATGGTGATAATGATGGTGGTAATGGTGATGGTGATGATAATGGTGGTGGTGGTGGTGGCATCTCACACCAAGAGAACACCAATGCAAGTTTCCGCTCCTGTCCTCCCTCTCTACTTTCCTCCCTCCCTCTCCTCCCTTTACCTTCCTCCCTGCTATTGAGAGAAAGCATTATTAGTTTTTCTGTTTGTTTACGACATAATTCAGAGTCTACAACAGCATCATTCACTCAGAAATATGTCTTCCACACACTAATTATCCACCCTAATCACCCTTTTATTATATCATTAAATGAACCACAGTCTTCTCCACACCTTGTTACACCCCCACACACACTGTCACACCACACAGTCAAATAACTGTAAAATGTAAGTGAGTGGATAGTGCTGTTGATATAGCTGAATAATGTTACAAATAGATGAAGAATTGATAATATGAAGCAATTTATAAAGATAATGTGATAAATTTAATTTAGAATGTAATTTTGATGAGTATTTTTCTTCTCTTGTGTTTTATATAATATCTGAACCTACATCAGTTCCAACGCCTGGTGGTGGTGTTGACAAAATGTAAACAAACCTTGGAAGACTACCTTATTTAGCTGCTGCTGTTACTGTTACTGTTCTTCTAATTAACTTTATGTAAGTATAACCTCACTAGAAAACTCCCATGTCTCATTGATTAATTATATTGCCCTGCCACATATTTTTCGCTATTCTTGAGTGGCATATACAACAACGATTGTACTGAGAGTCTCTCCGAGTTGAGGGAGGATGACACCACGTGGGAATACAAGGAAGATTTACAAGACAAGAGCCAGGCTGGATTTAAGGAGGTATTCTTTTCCCCATCGTGTCGTCAACAATTGGAATAACCTGCCAGAGTCTGTAGTGAGCGCCAACTCAGTAATGGCTTTTGAGTCTAGGCCAGATAATTTCTGAAAAGACCAAGATCAGACATTTGATTTGAATAGTGGAAAATTGAATGAGGACAAGTTATGTGCTTACAGATACGCCAGCCGTACCCCGTTGTCATCCCCTATTGGTACGGCTGCCATACCTGTAAACACTGCCTTATTTTTATTATCTCCTCTTTTCTTTTCTGTATATATGTATATATGTATATATATATATATATATATATATATATATATATATATATATATATATAATTTGTTTGTCTTTTAACACTATCTTTGTTATTGTTATTTGTTATTTATTCTCGTGTCCTGTGTGTATAGTGTCTATATCTGTCTTATTTGTCCACAGATCTGATTTGGATGCATTTAGAATCATTTTAACATTAATATCCGTTATAAATGTGTACCGTAAAATGGGGCAACTGGGCACATTTTTTATCTCTTTTTTTGCCCATATTATAAAGGTATGTACTAATAATATTTATGTCCCGCTGACAATCTTGTTTTAAGAGGTCCTTCTGTCCACATTAATATAAGTTTTCTTGTTATCCCAAGATCAATGGCGTGCATAAGATCTATGGGGAAATTTTGGATCATATCAATATCCAATTCCTCCAATGGGCTGTAGCATTTGTGATGCTTGGGATTCTGTCTTTCTCGAAAGCTTGTGTCTGTTCTCTGATTTCCAACATACAAAAACATCATCCTTCCATCATAGTCTCCACGAACATCACAGTAATCACACCCGTACCTCCCATTGAACTGCACAGTTCCTTTCACCAAGGCCTTTGCTGGGGCATCACATACAAAATGACTGGACATGACTGGTTTGGTTGAGTGATCCTTAATAATCACACCTCTTTCGAGAACACATTTTAGTTCATCTACAAAATCTTGCAAACAATCCAAGTCTTGTGGTTTGTGCTTGGCATAATACAGAGCAACTATGAATGGTTTAAGTGGTTGAACATTACTGATGGCACACTGGATGGGCCAGAGAGATGTACTTTTTGACTTGAATAGTGGCAGGCCATCAATGTTAACGGCAAGCTCAACTACACTGAGATTTTCACTCACACATGATTTCATGGATTCTAGAGCATTTGTAATCCCATTAACAAGCCCAAGATATATGTATTCACCACCTGATTTGCTCTGTATGTTCACACTGCGAGGTGTCTGAAGGAGTGTAGTAGCGTGCGGGAAGAGGCAGGCCGTGCTTTCTCAATATTGTTAACAATTTGGTGACTGTGTTATGAGGTACATTTCCCGACACTGCCCATTCTACAATATCTTGCTTCAAAGTATCATGATCAGTCTCATTTCCACAGCTGCTTTCCTCATCAGAGAAATAAACATTTGACTGTGTTTCACAAACATCAACTGAATTCCAAGCTTCATTATCTGCCCATTCTAAATCATTATCAAATGCACTTCCTTCTCCTGCAGATGCATAAAAGCCAGAACATGATTCACTTCCAGTTTCAAATGACTCTTGTAAACCAGTATCACCAGTAGGGATGATAGCGAAGTTTTCTTGTGCAGCTGCTGCAGCAGTGTTCTGGTCAACAAGCATTGCCTGTATATGTTTCAAAAATTTTTTTGTACTTAGACGTGCATGTTGTCGAGTTGTTTTCCTCTATTTTGCAAAGAAAAAAAACTATATTTAGTGAATCATGCACTGAGAAAAAGTTCTTGCATTCAATGTGCTGGACAGAGAACTTGATAATTATAAATCACTGGAGCCTCTGTTACTAAATTTGTATAGCTTACATATATCAGGCATGACCCCCCCCTCCCTTCCAAGAAAAATGTCCTAAAGGCCCCTAATACTCTTCTATTCTCTGCAATAACTGGTTAACATGGAACGGTGGGGTCACACGTGGTCACTGTTCTTAATAAAAGACAATATATTATGTTAGGCATCATCCCCACTTTGGCTTTGGTTTCCACTAAGTTACATATTGTGATAGTGTTCACTGTGTATTTGTGTTGTCGTGGCGACCGCTGTAAAAATACACCATATTAAGAAGTGTTTCTTTCTTGAAGGCTAGCGGGGAAGAGGGGGTAACATGGCTTCCCTCCTAGCCAGGATGGAGCATCCTGCCTGGTAGGTTGTCAACTAGTGTTTACCTATTTCCCCGTTGCTTTCCCCTACTCCTTACGAAATTTATCCCTTAACTAAACAATACAAAGCAAATTTATAGGTAATGTGAGTAAAAACATTTAGAAGGAGTACAGTTTGGGTTTTGAAGAGTGTTACGACCACATAAGTAGCGGCCAAGGAATGTTACACTCTCGACTCGGCGGGAAGTTTCTAGCGCGCCATAATTCAAAAAGGTATAAACAAAAAAAAAAGAAACCTATAAGAGGGGGGAGGCTCATTTCGTGGCATCACACCTGCTTGGCACACCACCGCATCCTCAAGTTGACACTTAGTTAAATAACAAGATATATAACATGAACATACAATACTACATGCTTGTAATTGAATTATACTAAAATGAACTATGAACCTAATGGAATTATTGTAATATATATATATATATATATCTATCTCTTCCTTTGGTGTTACTAATTAAATAGTTTAATGGATGCAGGTAATCAGATATCTGCTGACCTAAGGAAAATGGATACAGGATGTGCTCTCGTATCACACTCTCCCTCCTACACCTTGGATGAGGAAAAATAAGATAAAATACCTTAGGATGATTAATACAATTCTCCTTCCTATCCGTTCCTAACAATCCATTTATACTTAGTAAACATTTTGTGCTTATTTAGTATCGTCATCAATTTACATCTTTTATCAGAAGTGAACTTACACCTACTCATAGTGACTTCAAGAACCATCCAAACCTCTTGTTTATCAAACTGACACCACCCGTAATCATGACAAATATATTCTCCAACTTACTAAAAACTCTTTCATCAATAGAAAATGTCAAAGTCTTTCCAACTCTAACTCTTCTCGTGATTTCTGGCATCTAGCCAATAATATCTTTAACAATTTTACTTCTTCATCTTTCCCTCCTTTACTTCAACCAGATGGCCCCACAGTTGTCTCTTCTTTCTCTAAAGCTGAACTCTTCGCTCAAACCTTTGCTACCAACTCTACTTTGGATGATACTGGGCCTAGTTCCTAGGCTATGGAGGCAGGCAAATGTAGTTCCTATATTCAAGAAAGGAGATAAGGCAGAAAGTAGTAACTACCGCCCAATTAGTTTAACATCAGTGGTAGGCAAGATGTTAGAAGCTATCATAGCAAGGGCAATTAGAAAACATTTAGATGAACACAAGCTAATTAGACATAGTCAACATGGTTTTAGCAAGGGGAAGTCCTGCCTGACAAATTTATTAACCTTCTATAGGAAAGTATTTGAAACCATAGATAAGGGGGACGAGTATGATATAGTTTATTTGGACTTCAGTAAAGCCTTTGACAGAGTACCCCATAGGAGACTGTTAAGTAAAGTCAAGGCTCATGGCATAGGTGGGAAGATACTAGAGTGGAATAGGGGATGGCTTACTAGTAGGGAACAGAGGGTACAGATTAATGGGAAGAAATCAGAATGGGGTAATGTCACTAGTGGGGTACCACAGGGATCAGTACTAGGACCATTGTTATTCATAATCTATATAAATGACTTAGAGACAGGAATAAACAGTGATATCAGTAAATTTGCCGATGACACAAAGATAGGAAGACCGGTAAAGAATTTAGATGATGCTAGGATGCTGCAGGATGACTTAAATAGGCTGTGCGAGTGGTCAGAGAAATGGCAGATGCAGTTTAATGTTAACAAGTGTAGCATTATGAGCGTAGGTAAAGGTAATAGGCCTGTAGACTACACATTAAATGACAATACCTTAGGAAAGTAATATAGTGTGAGGGACTTAGGAGTTCAAATAAGCAGTGACTTGCGCCCCAGGGAACAGTGTATTTTAGCTAGAAATAGAGCCAACAAGATAATGGGATTTATTAGAAGGTGTGTGACAAATAGGAGTTCTGAGGTCATTCTGAGGTTGTATTTAGCGCTAGTAAGACCCCACTTAGATTATGCAGCTCAGTTTTGGTCCCCTTATTATAGGAAAGATATAGGCTCCTTGGAGGCAGTCCAGAGAAGAATGACCAAGATGATTCTGGGGCTGAGAAATTTACCCTACAAAGATAGGTTAAAACGTCTTAATCTCCACTCCCTAGAGAGAAGGAGGGCAAGAGGGGATTTGATTGAGGTTTTCAAATGGGTAAAAGGAATTAATAAGGGAAACATTGACCAGGTTTTAGAATTTAGTAGTCAGGATAGGACACGTGGAAAAGGGTACAAGCTAGAAAAACTTAGATTCAGGACAGACATAGGTAGATATTGGTTCACTAACAGAGTGGTGAACGATTGGAAGTAGTAAGTGCTGAGTCAATAATAGATAACTTTAAAAGACGGTTGGATCAGAGTATGGATAGGGATGACAGGTGGGATGGCTAAATATTGGATTATTCCAAGGGTGGGGGGCAAGGAGCTGCCTCGTGTAGGTCATTAACTGGCCTCTTGCAGTCTCTTCATTTCTTATGTTCTTATGTTCTTATTCCTCCTACTCCTCCACCCTCTGACTACTTCATCCCTAAAATTAAAATTCTTTATTATGACGTTTTCCATGCCCTCTCTGGCCTTGATTCTCGGAAGGCTTACTGTCCGGATGGAGTTCCTCCTGTTGTTCTCAAAAACTGTGCTTCCGAACTCGCTCCCTGCCTGGTCAAACTCTGTTGTCTGTCTCTCTACTTCTACCTATCCTTCTTGCTGCAAGTTTTTTCTGTCACCACCAGTCCTCATTGGTGCTTGACCACTCTCACTGGAAGACCAAATAAAGCAATTAGCTGCCCAAGCATACCTTAGCCACAGCTAACCTGGGGGACTAGCTCACACCTCATACACATGCACTCATACATTCACCGCTCTCGTTCAGTTTCTGTGGTCAAATAACTTCACTTTCATTATATATAAATGTATTTAAGAACAAGAATTCACACCATCACCACAGATAACACCTCGTAACATCTCGTGTCAACACATACTCTCAAACACAAACTGCACACCAACACCCGTCAACCAGTCTGCTCCAACACAAACAGCACACCAACCCCCGTCTACGGTGGACAGATACCGCTACACCCAGCAGCTCTCCACCCGTATCCGTCTGCCCTCTCAGACAACAGGTAGGCAAGTTCCCTCCGAGCACCGCGCCCTGCTCCACCTCACCCACGCCGAGTGGGGTGGCCCTCCTTATGCCACCCCTCCCCGTGTAATTAACAGTAACACGCTAAATATCTCCAACACAAACAGCATGTTCACAATGGTAACATACAACATATCAAAATAACATAGTACAAGTTACAATATAATACAAAAGAACATACATCATACATCATACATCCTCATACATCACCAGACATATAATAATTGACCCAACAACCCAAATCACCCGATACACCAAACCTTAACCTGACACACCACGCTGTACTCAAGCACCAGTCAGGGGAAGCAGCGGTAACAGCTCACATTCAACTTGTCCCTAAAAAGGGTGACCGCTCCAATCCTTCAAACTACCGCCCTATAGCTTTGATTTCCTGCCTTTCTAAAGCCTTTGAGTTTGTTCTTGATAAGAAGATAATGAGTCCGGTTCCCAATAAAATCACTACTATTCATTATAAATCTAACTAATTGTCTAACCCCTTAACATTTATTAGAAAAGGATCCAAAGCAACAACACTTGAACTACCGCTCTCTCAGAAATGGCCAACAAGTCCTGTAAACCACTCAAATCAAAATTACTGACTAATAGCTTATTTTGATCTGGTTTCATAAAGATCAAGATGACTTCAATTCTTCAAATGGAATACAACTTTAATAGTTACATAAAAACCTAAGAAAGAATCAAACTTATAGAGTTTAGTTCATAATTTAATGTATATAACTTTATAACTTTGTATTTATATATAAAGAATCAGTATCACAATTTTATTTTGCCTATACGAAAAGCCTCTTCTGATTTAACCATTCAACTTATAACTTTTAATTTTCATTTACTCTTTCTTTTCCTTCTCTTTTTTCCTTAACACAACAACTCTCTACCTTAATAGGAGATTCAACTCAAACAACAAATAACTCATATAAAAAGTTTTATAAAAGTAGTAAATGGAATTCTACCAGAAACTCACTCACTATTTTATTATTTTAATGACTATTTTTATTTATTTATTTTTTAAATATTTTTAATTATTTTATTTAATATTTTATTTATTACTTTGTAGTCCAACTTCTCTTATTTTCTTTACTGTAACAAATCAGTAAAGTGAAAAGGATTCTCTATAGAACTCAATCTCAGAAGAAATATTATTTGAGTTTCTTTACTTTAATTTTATCCTCTAATAAGAAAGTTAATAACCATAACTTATTAATAAATATACAATATACTGCTTCGCTTCAGCCACCTTATTTATTATTCATCTTCCCAACAATTTAAATACTTTTAAAAACATTTACTTTAATACCTTGCCTCCTAGACAAACCTTTTTCCTTCTTTCTCTTTTTCTTTCTTTTTATAGTCTGTATAATATACGTTATGTGCATAATTCATTGAAATAATTTATATTATTTATATTAATTTCACCACTTATAAGTAGTCATAACTTTTATAAGAATAACCTTACCTTTTTATATTTACTAATGAACATCTTGCCTGGTTATAAAAGTAAATCAATTCACTTTCTAACTTTCTTTATATCAAATTTTTGGTTTGGTTTGGCAACTTTTTCTTTTTGCTCTTATTAGTTAATTTCGCTGACCTAACTTATAAATGACTTAATTTGTACTCTTATTTTCTACAGTACAATATTATTTTGTTTATTTTGACCTATTTTATAAACCTAACTATAAAACCTAGATAAAGAAAAGTTTATTTCTTTATTATAGTTTCAGTGTTTACAATCTGTGATCAGTTGTTGGTAACAGATAATGGTTTTGTGTAGATATAAATTGAACTTTTATTATTATTTAATTTCTTGTATGTTTATCTGTGTTAAATATGTTAAGTTCACTGAACACAATTTTCAGTTGGAAATATTTGTGTCAACCTGCTGGAGTTACAGTGTACAAGAATTGTTAGTATTGTTGGTTACTCGGTGGTAATGTATAAGTCAATCCCAAGTTTTGGAGAGGTTTTCTCAGGCCAGCCACCACACTCGTGCACATCTGCACACAGGGTTGCCATCAACCTCCATCCAGTTGTACACTCCTCTCTCTTCATGTACACGCCCGCCTCACCCTCACAGAAATCTACACGCGAATAAACGATCTAATATGGAAGTATGACATGATAGAGTAATTATTCACCCTCGCAATATAAGGAAACATTTGGTGTGGGGCGGGAGGAAGGAGGGGGATATGGGGGGCGCGTCTGCACTCACCACCCAACCAGCTCCGCCAGGCGCCTGTATGTCTGGCAGTGTCTGGGGCACGCCGCCGACCGTTCAACATATGACAAGGGAGGAGGAGGAGGAGGAGGAGGAGGAGGAGGAGGAGGAGGAGGAGGAGGAGGAGGAGGAGGAGGAGGAGGAGGAGGAGGAGGAGGAGGAGGAGGAACACATAGGAACACATAGGAAGAACAAACAACAACAGGCCTGCTGGCCCTTACGAGGCTGTTTGTGAGACTACACTATCTACTCTAGAGTGAAGGATACAGGATAGTAAGGGTGAAGGCTTCTCTCCCCAGCCATGGCTGGCAGGGAAAGGAAGGCCAACCAAGACCATACTGTCACTACCACTACTGCTACCACTACTTCCTGGCAAGCGATGTCAGGCCACTAGCGACGTCTTTTGAATCGACATTTCGTAAGTTAGGTACATCAGGATGAACTTACTCAAAGTTTGCTACGTTAACGGATAGTATTTTAGTTGTGGATTGGCTTCTAAATATTTGTCAAGTCTATTTTTGAACGTAGTAATTGTTTTACTGTCGACGACATTGGCGGGCAGGGAGTTCCAAACGTTAACGATCCGATTGAAAGAGAAGTGCTTGGCTTCGTTTGATGTGAATCTTTTACCAGTAATCTTAAAAGAATGACGTCTTCTTGTTATATTTGATCGATCAAAAGTAATTTAATCTTCTGCATTGATATTATCGAATCCTTTGATTATCTTGAACATTTCAATTAAATCCCCTCGCATCCTTCGTTTTTCTAGGCTGAATAAGTTTAGTTCTTTAAGTCTTTCTTCATAAGGTTTATTTTTCAGCCTTGGAATAATTTTTGTTATTCTTCGCTGGACTCTTTCCAGTTTGTCAATGTCCTTTCTGTAATATGGGGACCAAAACTGTACGCAATACTCAAGATGGGGTCGTACTAGTGAATTATGCAGTTTTAATATGACTTTTTCTGATTTATTTTCGAAAGTACGCCCAATAAAGCCGACCAATCTGTTAGCAGTTTTAACTACCTCTGAACAATGTTGACTGGGCTTTAAATCGTTTGATATTGTGATTCCCAGATCTTTTTCTTTGTTTACTGAAGAAAGTGATTTACCATTCATTGAGTACTGAACGTGATCATTATTTCTTCCGATGTGTAGTACCTTGCATTTTTCAACGTTAAATTTCATTTGCCATTTATTGGCCCAAGACGTTAGTCGATCTAGGTCTGATTGTAAGACTTCTCTGTCAATTGTCGTAGTTACTTTGCTGAGAATTTTCGTATCGTCAGCGAATTTCGATATTTTGCAAGTGATCCCATCATCTATGTCATTAACATATATCAAGAATAAGACAGGACCAAGCACTGAGCCTTGTGATACGCCACTTTTTACGTTTAACCATTGCTTACGTTCAGAGAGCCAGTCCAGAAGCCAATTGTAAATGCTACCAGAGATACCATGAGTCATTAGTTTATCAAGCAATCGTTGATGAGGTACTTTATCAAAGGCCTTTTGAAAATCCAGATATATGACATCTACTGCTGAGGAGGGGGAGGAGGAGGAGGAGGAGGAGGAGGAGGAGGAGGAGGAGGAGGAGGAGGAGGAGGAGGACGAGGACGAGGACGAGGACAAACAAGAAACAGAAAGAGGAACAGCAGCAGGAGGACAAGAAACAGCAGAAGGAGGAGGAGGAGGAGGAGGAGGAGGAGGAGGAGGAGGAGGAGGAGGAGGAGGAGGAGGAGGAGGAGTAGGAAGAAGAGGAAAATTTCTTGCTACTCAGTTAATTAGATAAGGACACCTCTTGCAGCGTTCCAGGATAGCGCCATTTCCCCCGCTAAATGGAGGAGGAGGAGGAGGAGGAGGAGGAGGAGGAGGAGGAGGAGGAGGAGGAGGAAGAGGAGGAGGAGGAGGAGGAGGAGGAAGAGGAGGAGGAGGAGGAGAAGGAAGAATATTCAAAAGAAAGAAGAAGAAGCAAACAGCAGCTGGTCTTAACGAGGCTGTTTGCGGGAACTACAACAATGACATAACTATTCAACCTACACGTTAAGAAACAGGAAAAGAAAAACATATACAATGACAACTGAATTATACTAGAAAGGAAGTGAAGGAAGAAAAAGAAAAAGAAAGAAAATACTATTTTTTTTTTATATATAAACCAAGAGAAGGAGGAAGGTGGCGGCCAATGGGCGAGTCTCACGTTGTGTTCTGTGTGCTGATTGGTCCGTCTCTTCCCTATCAACCTGACAGTATTGTAATTCCAACTTGGTGGTGGTTGGAGTTGGCATTATTTAGATCCACACTCTGCACTAGAGGTATGGGTTACATTAGATGAGGTTACCTCAATATTCTCGTCTACGTAGGTTGGAGATAGGTTGATTTAGATCCACACTCTGCAATAGAGGTTGGACTTAGGGTTTTTTAGTTTGGACCTTAGACTACCCCAATACTCTCGCCATCACTGTTTTGACAGCACGTCATTTTGGATTAAGAAAACTTTCATTATGAATACACCATTGAAGGCCAGGATGCAGTGTGTGTGTGTGATGGAGGTTGGTGAGGACCTGGAGCCTCCTAAGAGGGTGAAAGTGTCCGTACAGACGCC
Source organism: Metacarcinus magister (assembly GCA_029783475.1). NCBI lineage: Eukaryota > Metazoa > Arthropoda > Malacostraca > Decapoda > Cancridae > Metacarcinus > Metacarcinus magister. The sequence continues at coordinate 59,892 of JAPQNM010000167.1, read as the reverse complement.
TGTACTACCGGCGTGGTGCAGCTGGCTGCCACAGCTGGCACCATGCTACAAACAGGTGGCAACGTTCACCTTCAGCAGCACCAAGACCAGCACAAGTTGCAAGACTTACACCTCCATGCCGCTAAGCATGAAGGTGTCTAGTATGCAACGTGCACACGCCAGGTTTCCGTCGGGCTTGGTGAAGGTGTCTGTAAAGCGGAGGCGAAGGGGGAAGATCGCTGTCTTCATCCCCTTGAAGGACTTCCTCGATGAGATGGAGACGAAGGACGAGGAAGCCGATAAACTCGTCTTGCACGTGAGCTGCAACGACTCTCGTATTGAGAGGAAGCGCGACCTTCCACACCCGGGTGGAAGCAGCAGCAGGAAGGAAAGTGAGGCAGGAAAGATGCGGGAAAGCGTTAAGGAATGTACAGTAAGCGATACTCACCAAGAGAAGGCACAACAAGGAGAAGTACGTGAATATAATGAGCACATAGAAGGAGCGAATTGTCAATGTTTCAAGTTTAAAAACCGAATCGAATCCGCCACCACCTCACGCGAGGACCTCGAGGCCAAAGGTGACAAGACGGCGAACACACCATTGGAATACTCGCGATACACGACAACACTGAAGTCGAGGATGATTTGCACGTGTGTGATGGAGGTTGCCGAGGGCCAGCACGAGCCTCCACGAAGGGTGACGCTTTCCGTACAGACGCCTGCACCAGCGTGGTGCTGCGGCCTGCCTATAACGTACTTCAGACAGGTTGCTAAGTTTACTTTCGACAACAAGGAGCACGGAACAAGTTGCCAGAGTTACACCTCCGTGCCGATATTCCTAAATGTGTATCGTCTGAAGCGTGCCCACACCTGGTCACCGTCGGCGTTGGTGAAGGTGTCGGTCAAACAGAGGCGAGGAGGGAAGATCGAATTCTTCACCCCCGTCCAGTATTTCTTGAATCACATGGAGACGAACGATGCCGAGGCCGACGAACTCGTCCTCCGCGTGAGTCCCAAGAACGCTCGTATGGAAAGGACTCGCTGGGAGCAACAAAAGGTCACTGCTGAACAAGATTTATATGAAGACGAGGCAGAAAAAGACGAAGTATGTAGTACGAAGTGCGAGGCCAAAGATGCGCCGATAGTTGCGTTTACCTTGAACCCTGAGGAAACCGTCCTCATAACAAGAATGCAAGTGTTGGAAATGTCACAATGTACAACGGACGCAGAAGGAAAGTATATTCGATCAACGTTGGATGACCTTAAGGCTGAAATGGACCTCCTGGAAAAAGAGATGGATTGCGCTGAGACTTTGTGGACGAAGGAAGAGGAAGATGAAGAAAGCTTTACTTATGAAGGAACGCACGAACAAAATGTACACGATGATGAATTCAACGAACTGATGGACAATTGCACCGAAGAGGAGATGCAGGATGTCTTCAGTGGGATTAATTGGAATTTGTTTGAAGAGGACGAAGACGAAAAAGAACAAGGAAGAACAAATGAAGGCTCGCACGCCCCTCAACCCGTGAACACGTATATCGTACAAGAACAAGAAGGAACAAGTGAAGGCTCGCACGCCCCTCAACCCGTGAACACGTGTATTGTACAAGGCGGCGCGGTAAGGTGGTTTGGCAAACTTGCTCTCTTCCTCCTCGTAGTGATGTGCCTCGCGCCTGTTGTAGAGCATCCGTACCTGCCCTTCAGACTTGACCTGCCGGGGCTGGAATGAGGACTGAGACGATAGTTACTCATACCACGTTGCAACGCACACCTCCTCCGCGACATGTCAACCTCATAAGTCAAATAAAATAGAAAAATACGTTCACTTTCTACAGCACCAAGAGCGGCACAAGTTGCAAGACTTACACCTCCATGCCGCTAAGCATGAAGGTGTCTAGTATGCAACGTGCACACGCCAGGTTTCCATCGGGCTTGGTGAAGGTGTCTGTAAAGCGGAGGCGAAGGGGGAAGATCGCTGTCTTCATCCCCTTGAAGGACTTCCTCGACGACATGAACACGGAGGATGACGAGGCCGACAAACTCGTCCTCCACGTGATCTACAACGACACACACACACACCTCGATATTTTAAAAGCCATGTAATCTAATCTGATGACGGTAAAACATGAGGAAAAATTCATAAGAAAGTAGTTCCAAGAATTTTTTCCGGACCATTTCCCTGGAGCGCGTGGACGTTCAATTATATTATGAGGAGCAGAAGTAGCAGCAGGCGTTGACTTTATTCCATTCGTTTTTGTACCAACTAATATTAACCATTCCATTCCAACACTCTTACACGCTATCATTACTGGTGCTGGTGCTGTACTATTACTATGCAGGAATTCTACAACTACCACATGTGTTGACCTTCGCTATCTGGTGTTCTTGTCACCTTAACAGCACGTAGGGAATGGATGCTGCCCTTAGTATCTCTCTCAAGAGTTTATATCAGCGGCTGGCCAGTAGATCAGCGGCCGGCGAGGCTCACCCAGCAGAGACGAAGGGCCTAACACACCTTCTTGACGCAAAATTATTATTCTTGCGTCTCAAAATGAAATCCTTTCCACCTCGCCTCACTTCACCTCACCTCCTTCTCCATCTGTATCTTCTCCTCCTCCTCGTCGTCCTCCTCCTCCTCCTCCTCCTCCTCCTCTTCTTTCTTTTTCCAATTCCTCTTTTGTCTATTTTCTTCTTCATCCTGCTCAGACAATTGTTCCTTTTATCTTTTTTCTTTTTTTGATCTATCTTCTCATCTATTTCTCCATCTTTTTCGTAATCCTCCTTCTTCTTCTTCTTCTTCTTCTTTTTCTTTTCCAATTCCTCGTTCTTTTTCTTACATTTTTCCTTTCTTATTTTTTGCTCCTCTTCTCAGCATCTCTTGTTTTCTTGTCTTTCCTTTTCCTTAATCCATCATTTCCTCCTCCTCCTCCTCCTCCTCGGATTTCCTGATTTCAGACTTGTCACAACAAACTGCCCGAGAAGTTATTCTTTTTCTTCTTTTTCTGAGTCTCTCTTTTCCTCTCTCTTTATATATATAGATAGATCTTTATATTTTTTATCTCACTGACCGGCAATTCATCTCTCTCTTTCTCTCTCTCTCTCTCTCTCTCTCTCTCTCTCTCTCTCTCTCTCTCTCTCTCTCTCTCTCTCTCTCTCTCTCTCTCTCTCTCTCTCTCTCTCTCTCTCTCTCTCTCTCTCTCTCTCTCTGTGTGTGTGTGTGATAAATGTACCTTTTTAATACGATCTGATGCCTGTAATAAATCATATACAATAAAATATCATAGAAAAATACGTTCTCTTTTGACGTAGAAATTTCCAAACACACAACCTTTTTTTTTTTTTTTAACAAGAACTTAAGTTGTCAAAAAGCTAAATTTTAAGACAATATACGAAAAAAAAAGAATATAAGAGTGAATTTCTTTGGGAATCTCTCGTGTCTGATGATGATGATGATGATGATGAAAAAATATGTATAAGACAATAACGTTCAGAGATTGTGAAGAATGAATATCACTGTGACAAAGATTTATAGTTCTACCTTCCACACACACACACACACACACACACACACACACACACAGACACACACACACACACACACACACACACACACACACACGGTTCCTCCTCCTCGACTTTCATCTCGTAAGTAAAGGATAAAGTGACACTGAAAATTGTTACGAGAAAGAAAATTGGTATCCGTTTTTTACTTGATATTATGAGGGTGCTTAGCGACGTGAGGAGGTGTGTGTGTGTGTGTGTCTGTCTGTCTGTCTGCCTGTCTGTCTGTCTTTTTTTTTTAACATTAAAAGGGTAATGGCTAAGGGAAACCAGAAATAAGTAAAAAAAAAATCCCGCTTGTCGCCAGACCCTGTAAAGAGGACAGTAGGAGAATAGAAGCAAGGGATGGAGATCCAGTTAACATTAGAAGTGTCTTGACACTCTTCTTTTGAAAGAGTTGATCCCAACCAGCTCCGCCAGGCGCCTGTATGTCTGGCAGTGTCTGGGGCACGCCGCCGACCGTTCAACATATGACAAGGGAGGAGGAGGAGGAGGAGGAGGAGGAGGAGGAGGAGGAGGAGGAGGAGGAGGAGGAGGAGGAGGAGGAGGAGGAGGAGGAAGACATGATAAGGATGAAAATAGAAGGTAGAGGAGGTGAGAGGAGGACAAATCAAGCAGAAATAACAGTTTTAGAGAAGCGGCTTTCATGTATCAATTCTCGTAGACTTGTATATGTAGCATCTTCCGCCCCATCCCATCCCCATCCCCATCCCATCCCATCCCATCCCATCCCATCCCATCCCATACCATCCCATCCCCATCCCATCCCATCCCCATCCCATCCCCATCCCATCCCCATCCCATACCCACCCCATACCCATCCCATCCCCATCCCATACCCACCCCATACCCACCCCATACCCACCCCATACCCATCCCATCTCCATCCCATCCCCATCCCATACCCATCCCATCTCCATCCCATCCCCATCCCATACCCACCCCATACCCATCCCATCTCCATCCCATACCCATCCCATATCCTTCCCATCCCCATCCCATCTCCATCCCATACCCATCCCATCTCCATCCCATCCCCATCCCATACCCATCCCATACCCATCCCATACCCATCCCATCCCATACCCATCCCCCATCCCATCCCATCCCACCCTCCATCCCATCCCATACCATACCATCCCATCCAATACTATCACATACCATCCCATACCATACCATACCATACCATCCCATCCCATACCATCCCATCCCATACCATACCATCCCATACCATACCATCCCATCCCATACCATACCATCCCATCCAATACTATCACATACCATCCCATACCATACCATACCATCCCATACCATACCATCCCATCCCATACCATCCCATCCCATACCATACCATCCCATACCATACCATACCATACCATCCCATCACCATCCCATCCCGTTCCATACTGTCCCGTCAAGGTTATAAGACTTCTGAGCGTGCTGTGCCCTGCCCACGCCCGATCGATGCCTAGCTGCAAGGGAGAGGCTGGGGACTCACCGCGGGGACTGCTGACCGAGGGAAGAATTGATGATGATGATGATGAGGATGATGAAGAGGAGGAGGAGGAGGAAGAGGAAGTTATTTAGAGATGATAATAATAGTAATGATAAAATAATTGGAATACGTATATGAGATGAAGTTTATACGGTCTTAAGTGACGTTTTATGGGATAATTGAACGAATAATTGTGGAACTTGTAAATTAATGAATGAATTACGATCACTCAGCAGTGTAACACATGAATTGATTTCCAGTTTGTTGTGTTTTCGTGATATTAAAATACATTTCAATACAATTTAAATACAATACTAATACAATTTAAATACAATACTAATACAATTTAAATACAATATCAATACAATTTCAAATACCATTTCCACCACTCAGCTGAACACCAATAAAAGTGTGAATGCGACCACATGTTATCAATAAATGGCTCATGTTATTCACAATATTAGTTTTACATTTGGTCAGCACACGAGAGCGAAATTCAAACCAGTTACTATTATTATTATTATTATTATTATTACTATTATTATTATTAAAATTTCTCTCATAATTTCTTCCACGTTAAAGATAGGAAACTTCGCACTGCTGTTTTTCATTTGTTTTCCTTCGCTATTGTCTTATGTTCGTTGAGATAAATTATTTCTTTGGCTCAAAAGGATAAAGGAACAACACTCACCACGATACACAAACTCTTATCTAATTTACTTCCAACAACAGCATCCACACAACTCTGATATAATTCGAGTATTTCTATTAAACACAAAAACCAACTAACTAATTCTGGAAATAAGTTATAATGATACGAACTAAACCAATCCTGAAAAAAACCCCGAAAAACTAACTTTTCATACTATTTTTTTCAACGGATTAAACTAATGCAGGAAATATTTCAAAATTAAACTGAGAATCGAACCTGGCTAGACAACCACTTTCATCTGACCTCCAGCACGGGGACGGCCTAGTAGGGTTAGACGCTGTTATACTAATGCTCGTATGTGTGGTGCTTGGAGACACGAGCATCTCCGCGACGAGGTAATGTTCCTTAAAGCCGCTTGAGTCACGCCAGAGTCAAGGAAAAGAAGGGAAAAGTGTAGGAAAAGCAATATTACTTAACGAAATTGTATCAGGTGGAAGCAGCTTACATCCCAATAGAGTTAGAGACTATATTTCTCACACTTGCTTGAATATATAGTGTTTTTATATTAGGTATTCATGTTAATTAAGAGTAAACTTATGTATATTTAGTTATATGATAAATGGAACGAAAAAAAGAAGAATCTTAACATAACCGTCATTGTTGTCTATAAAAATGTGATCCCAGTGTATTCAAACTTGCAATTATTCATATAAATACGATAATCACTGGAAATGTCACAAGTTACACAATATTCCAGGGCAAGGGATGTATGTTATGGTATTTCCAGCGATGAAAAGATACGTAATAATGACTGAATGTTGCAATAATGTGTAATGTTAGTTAATTATTGTGAGAAAAATGTTGACAAGTGCCACAGTGGGATGGATGAAGTGTCTCTCTCTCTCTCTCTCTCTCTCTCTCTCTCTCTCTCTCTCTCTCTCTCTCTCTCTCTCTCTCTCTCTCTCTCTCTCTCTCTCTCTCTCTCTCTCACAAATAGCCTCCTACGTACTGAAAAGTTTTACATTAACGTTTTTGTCATAAAATTCATAATATCCATTTTTCTTGCACACAAACTTTGCAGTGCACTATTTTTCCCTCAGAATATTCCCTTCCAGAGCGTTATTAAGTCCTGTCTTGCATCCATAACATTGCCTTACTATTTTTCCTCCTTTACCTACTACCTAATCCTTTAAAACTTTAGTCAGTTATTGTATTTATTGGTATAACTATATTTTGTTTTATGTATGTTTGACCTCCAACCTATGACACGCCGCACACAAAACAAAAGAGAAAGGAATTATTAAACTTTCATTATAAAAAAAAAACTCCACGAAAAATATAATTCCATGACAGCTCCAACGAAAGCATTTAAAACAATATTTCCCTGTTTTCCAGAAGGTCAATCTTACCTAATTTTCAAGAGATATACAGTTCAAAATTACCTTAAATTACCTACATATATACACATCATTAATACTGTAAATTAAATCATATACAAGATGAACTAAGTTAACTCAGCCTCATTTTAGGAAACTTCAAATATACGTATCAGTCAGTGAGTCCATCTATAGCGTTCCAACACTATCTTCATTTTTACATATACACACACTCTATTTTTCCGTCAATCTTTTATTCATCGTCTATGCATAATTTCCTCTTATCTTTCCTAGTTATCTGGCGGAGCATCTTCTTCCACATTTCATCCTGCAATTTTTCCTCTATACACTCCCTTTCTTTCCATACCTTACGTGGCATTATCAGGTCGAAATCTTTAATACGACAGCAGGAATATCTAAGTTATTTATGGACTCCCTTAACATGCGCAGTATCATCGTCTTTCTCCAAGGTTTATGGAAAATAGGGATCGTTCAATAACAAAGCAGCTTTCTCGTTACTTTCATCGCTTCGTCTCACTTCTACGGAACACGAGGCTGAAACGATGTCCAAGTCTGCTCCCGGGAAAAGCGTCATAGTTAGGTAGAAGGACTCTCTAAGGTGTGCGTAGCCTTGTATTTTGAATGATAGGAATACAGTCTTTAGTTGCTTGCTGTCTTGATGTTGATGTTAATACTATGTGATGTAGGTTGAGGTTAATGGGTCTGTTTAAATTACGTTAGATAAATAGAGAGCTTGACAAGCAGATGTATTTATAGATAGATGGATGTACGTGTGTTGATGATTAGTTTGATATCTAAAGAGTTTCTAAGAGTTGAATTAAATGTATTTCATAGCCAAGGACGAGGGTAAAGAATGCGTTCTCACACCTCTTTCTCTCTCTCTCTCTCTCTCTCTCTCTCTCTCTCTCTCTCTCTCTCTCTCTCTCTCTCTCTCTCTCTCTCTCTCTCTCTCTCTCTCTCTCTCCCTCTTTCTCTCAAGGTCACGTGTAGATAGATTTGAAGGGAAACATTCACTTAGAGGTCAAGGTTTTTTTTTTCTCTCTCTCTCTCTCTCTCTCTCTCTCTCTCTCTCTCTCTCTCTCTCTCTCTCTCTCTCTCTCTCTCTCTCTCTCTCATACACACATTTCATCACACACGACACTCCCACACCCATAATGTCCCCTATATTAGAGTCTTCTTTGGTGATTGTTTCTCTAATACAAGGTAGGAATCGTAAGACAAGATTGAGTTTTCTTATGTCTTATTTGTTGATACAGACTGATTGATATGATGTAGCCGAGAGAGGTTTGAGTTGATAGTTGTGACTGAGAGGACCGAATGACTGATCTCGCCAGAGTCTGAAGGTGATCTGATTTTGATCTGATAGCAGCCTGGATAGAGGGATGAAGGACCTCTATCCAGACTGACTGCTTGCCGTGAACTGATGAGTGACAGAGAGCTTTGACTGGGTCGAGGGATGAAGGATAAGGAGTGATATCCACAGTTCGTGAACACCTGCGGGAAAGGTGATATAGGACTCTAGGGAGTTTTGAGAAAACATGAACCTGTTAATCCGATAATTGGAAGGGTCGCCATCTCCTGGGATTAAGACTAGGCCAGGTGCAGGGATGTATCAACTTTCTCTCTCGCGGCTTCTAATCCAGAAGATTATAAGTACTATTTATAGATAGAATGATACAATGCTTCTCCCCTTGGAAACATACGTCCTCGTATGTTAAGAAAAGACAGAGGGGGAATGTTGAAAATGAAGTTGTTTGGAAATTATACAATGCAACAAACAACACATGAATACGAGTACATAGAATTGAATATGAATATACAGAATATATATATAGAAAACGACACAGGAAACATACATATATATACATGTAGAAAACGACACAGAAATATGATATGAGCAATTTACACGAATTTGAATTGATACGATGAATACGTGATACAGCTGAATAGCAAGATCTATTTACACGAATTTTGAAGTAGAAGGTACATAGAAATCGGAGCGGATGACAGCGCTTCTCTGGGAATGATAATTAAGAAATACCTAATTTCGTGAAGATGTACTTGATGTGGAGGCTGCAGATATATTAGGGATCACGTCCGTTGAGGAAAGGTGTCTGAGAGATGACACGTTCAGCCAAGGAGGGAGAGGGTGATGATGATCCGTGATGATTTGAGTAGTGATCCACACGATATTGTGGAGGAATCAGCTGGAGTGGAAGATGAGTGTCCCACTTGAGCTGGCTCCCTGAAGGCAACACGAGTAGAGGTACTGAATGACTGCTTCTACTCTAGCTAGCTTGATTTGAACTCACTTGATGTGGAGGAGGCAGGGGGAAGGACTTCCACTTTGATTGACTGCCTGAAGAGACTGATGAGGAGGCAGGGGGAAAGTACTTCCACTTGCTGACTGCCTGAAGAGACTGATGAGGAGGCAGGGGGAAAGTACTTCCACTTGCTGACTGCCTGATGAGGATACAGCCTCGAGTGGAGGAATGAGGGGCCTCCACACGGACTGGTTACTTGAAGTAGACGATGCATTTTGAGGGAGAGAGGGTTCCCGATGATCCGTGATGATTTGATTATGTCGACGTCGAGACGGACAGGAACAGGCAATGATACTCACTCCGGTAGACTCACTTGAGCGGAGACTACTGCAGAAGGGGCGACGAAGGGTCGTAACTTCAGAGACGCGGACGAGGAAATGCCAGGGGCGATGAAGTGCACGCGATGATAGCGCTCTGTGACGGGTGGGCGTGCGGTGATGGCACGCGGTGATGGGTGGCGATGGGCGGTGAAGGCGAGCTTTTGATCTGTGAAAACTTGGATTCTTTTGTCGCTTAGAAGGACATCATCCCACCGCTTGACAACAGTATTTTAGAATCGATTTGATGATTCGTTTCCTCTAATCCAGGCAAGGAATTGGTAAGACAATGTTGATAATTCTTGAGATCTTGATTTGTTTATACCGATTGATTGTTATGATGTAGCCGAGAGAGGTTTGAGTTGATACAGACTGAGAGGACCGAATGACTGATCTCGCCAGAGTCTGAAGGTGATCTGATTTTGATCTGATAGCAGCCTGGATAGAGGGATGAAGGACCTCTATCCAGACTGACTGCTTGCCGTGAACTGATGAGTGACAGAGAGCTTTGACTGGGTCGAGGGATGAAGGATAAGGAGTGATATCCACAGTTCGTGAACACCTGCGGGAAAGGTGATATAGGACTCTAGGGAGTTTTGAGAAAACATGAACCTGTTAATCCGATAATTGGAAGGGTCGCCATCTCCTGGGATTAAGACTAGGCCAGGTGCAGGGATGTATCAACTTTCTCTCTCGCGGCTTCTAATCCAGAAGATTATAAGTACTATTTATAGATAGAATGATACACCCCAAATAACACATACACACACCCACACACACACACACACACCCACACACACACACCTACACACACACACCTACACACACACACACACACACACACACACACACACACACACACACACACACACACACACACACACACACACACACACACACACCCACCCACCCACACCCACACACACACACAACACTGCCCTTGGTACACACACACACACACACACACACACACACACACACACACACACACACACACACACCCACACACACACACACACACACACAACACTGCCCTTGGTACACACACACACATTGGTCTATTCATGATACATAATTCCATCATTTTTTTTCGCCCGCCACTAAACTTCCACGAAATATGAGGGGAAGTATTTTTCATCATTTTTTTCCTCTCTTTCTCTCCTACTGAATGGTACAATTGTGAGTGACCTTTTTTTTTAAATTTTTTTTTTTATACTTTATATGATTAGGAAACTGGTAATAGACTTTTTAAAAAATATAGAAAAAAATATTGGAACTCAACGTTAATCTCTTGTCCTTACAGAGGGTTGGAAAAGGGAATCCAATTTAGTTTCAAGTGTCTTTATATTCTTCTCTTATAGGAGTTCAAGTTATAGTGAGTTCAAGTTATAGTGAGTTCAAGTTATAGTGAGTTCAAGTTATAGTGAGTTCAAGTTATAGTGAAGTGGAGAAACAGAATAAGTCAGAGTTCCAGAGTTTATAAATGAAATGATGAGAGAATGTAAATACTAATTAATTTTTGCATTAGTTAAGTGGACAGAATAGGAATGAGAAAAAGTAGAAAGTCTTACGAAAGAATAATAATAAAAAAATAGAAAAAATATAATGTTAATAACAATAATAAGACTTGCTAGATAATAATAATGATGATAATTATATAAAATACGTCTAGGTGGAAGAGGAGGCAAGTGGAAAGTAGTTAGTTCCGTTCCGTTTCGTTCAGCGTTATGGATCCTTACAGGTAATTAAGTTAAGATAAAAGGAAAATGTTTGATCAATTATTAAAAAAGTGTTTGCAGACCGAGTTTCCGTAAATGACATCGTTAAGTCAGTAAAACGTTCATTGACTTTTACTTGTGTTCAATATTTACTTCCCTTGAAATACGCTCCTGCGAGAGAGAGAGAGAGAGAGAGAGAGAGAGAGAGAGAGAGAGAGAGAGAGAGAGAGAGAGAGAGAGAGAGAGAGAGAGAGAGAGAGAGAGAGAGAGAGCGAGAGAGAGAAAAAATAGCATGTACATATATTTTCTATTGAATAACTTCCCCTTACATTGCATTACAAACCACTAAATCACTTCAAGTACACTTCACACTCGCATTCAAACAAAAACATAACTCACTCCTAACAGCTTCTCGTCAGTAAAGTTAAAACATAAACAACCTTTGAAGGCAGGCATCCTAGCCACGCAGCGCAGAGGGAGCGGGAGAGAGCCCTTAAAACCTGTACTCAACGCCGTGTGTAATCGTCCAGCATTGAGAGACGCTCAGCTACTTGTCACTAAGGCTCTGAGTGTCTTTTTAACGTGACTCTGTAACTCTCCACGCGTCCCTCGCCTCTTGTGTTGAAGTTGAGGCTTTGAATACACAATTTAGGCCAAGAGCGATATCGTACAGTGATGGATGAATGGAAGGATAAAAATGGATACAGTGAGAGATACAGAGATTAGGTAAACAATAGTATGGACAGAATGATGGATGGATTGATAGATGGCGAGAGAGAGAGAGAGAGAGAGAGAGAGAGAGAGAGAGAGAGAGAGAGAGAGAGAGAGAGAGAGAGAGAGAGAGAGAGAGAGAGAGAGAGAGAGAGAGAGAGAGAGAGAGAGAGAGAGAGAAATCCCAAACTCAAACTCGTCACAATCTCACCAATAACTCTAAATAACCTATCATATAAATCCACTGTAAAAAAAAACCCCATAAACTAGAAAACGCAATAGAATAGAATGAAAAATATACTTTCTTCAAAATGTTCTCCATCACACTCAAAAATCACGAGGCATCGAAACGCAACACAACACAACGCAACACAAAAGTAAAAAGAAATATAGTTAATCCTTACGCAACACAAGAAAAAGTAACACAAGTCAAAATAACACAATGTAAAGCAACACTCACTCATAGATAGAACACTGCAACTCCTTGACCTTGTGGCAGCATGACCTAAAAACAAGAAAAGTAAAGATAAACAGAAGAACATTTATATATATAGTACGTAATATTAGTGTTGTCTTCTCTCTCTCTCTCTCTCTCTCTCTCTCTCTCTCTCTCTCTCTCTCTCTCTCTCTCTCTCTCTCTCTCTCTCTCTCTCTCTCTCTCTCTCTCTCTCTCTCATATATCTCTCTCAGAAGTTAATAAAAGATGATGGTGTGTGAGCTTGGAAGAACATTAAGAGGATGGTCGTGAGAGAGAGAGAGAGAGGACGAGAGAGAGAGAGAGAGAGAGAGAGAGAGAGGAGAGAGAGAGAGAGAGAGAGAGAGAGAGAGAGAGAGAGAGAGAGAGAGAGAGAGAGAGAGAGAGAGAGAGAACTCTGAGACACTGCTGACCTTCTTAACTCCACAATAAATAGTAAAAAGGGAGTTCTTATTTATTTATTTATATATTTCTTTTCAGGTGGGAAGGTAACACTCTATATATAATGTTTTGTTACGTTAGTGTTACTGTGTGTTGCTGTTACTGTGTGTTGTTAGGGCGTGGGCGTGGGGTGGGCGTGAGCGTGGTTGAAATGGGTAGGGTGAGACCAGTACCAGAGTAGTAGTTGCGGATGTACAACATTAGCAATAAAAAAATACGACTACTAATGTACATGGAACTGACGCTAAAAGGCTTTGACCGGAAGGCAGGAGGGCAAGCAGGCAAGCAGGCAAGCACACACACACACACACACACACACACACACACACACACACACACACACACACACACACACACACACACACACACACACACACACACACACACTTTGAAGTTCACGTATGAATAGACACTTTCTCCGCTCAATAACCCATGACTCCACTATACACACACTGGTCACGCATTACTTACACACATTCTTTCTTTTTCCACCATAACAAGTGTAAAAAATGGTCCAGGCAGACAACGCCGGGAGGGAGAAGGAGGACGTAATAGCAGGTGGCCACGTCTAGGCGCCACACCACGCACAACAATTTCTCAGCCGTGAAAAAAACAACATAAGGATATAGAGGGAAGATGCAATATTTATACAGTAGCAGCAGGTGATTTATAGATAAGGTGACGTTGTATGGAAGTAACCTTATAGACAGAATGGAGTCACAGTTTGAAGCATTGACTTATGTATATTAGATGGATGGATGGATGGATGGATGTCTCTTACACGGGGACGGGAATTGATAAAGTCTACGGGGTCTGCTACCAGGTTTCACTATATACTAGATTTTTTTTTCCCCCCTTTTTTTTCTTTTTCTGTATCACAAATCGTTGGCGCCAGCAGGCTTTATAGAGGCTAAGATGGACTTGCCTCTTGCCCGTTATTTGGCGCAGAGTAAAAACGGGATTGATAAACTAATTACTTCTTGTTTTTTTTTTTATCTTATTTCTTTCTTAATCCTTACGTCGCGCCGTCATACTTCATATATATCTTTGAACTCTTAATAAACATCATCACGAGTTGAAGATTGTCATTATAAGCGCTTCAAAGGTACGTACATCAAACGTTCTCCGATGTGTTCCTAACGGCCTTTGTAGCAGAAAAGCTATTATGAGACCAAATACTGAGCTGCTTCAGATGGAAATAGAAACTTTGGTGTTTTTATTTAATTATTGCGTCAAGTGGTTATGGTAATTAGTTAAATGGATGTTTCTCTTTGAAAATTTATTCATTACACTTGGCGCCTTTTTTTTTTTTTATCTATTAATTTTTTATATATTTTTTAGACTGATAAATCTTTCGTGTAAGCATATATATATTACAACTTCTTTTTTTTTTAGCTAGAAAACAGCCTCTTTTTCTTTTATTATCAATCACCAGACGAAGCTAAAGTTAATTTCCCTATAAAGTTGTTTGAAATGTTGATATATAATCAAAAACAATACTATAATCTCGACTCGCTTCCACTCGTATCGGAACACAACTATATATTCATCAAAGAAGCCAAGTTCTGTCACCTAAGTTCTTGTACCAAAGTTATGAGACCAAGTCAACGCCGCTGCTCATTGCAAGGTGACTATGACTGACACGACCTGAGGAACATGTGTTAATTTAATCAGTATGGCTTCCTAATTTAATACACTTTGCAATGTATATTATCTTAGCTAATTCATCCTTTTTTCATGACCATCTCTTTGTGTTTTCTTTACCCGAATTGTTCTCCAGTTTTTCTAGGCAGACAAATATTTCTTTTTCGGGACAAATCTCACCTTGTTTTCCTCTATTCAATGCATTCTCTTTTCCCTCAAGCCTATTTCTTTACCTTATTCCCCTGGGTAACTTTTCTCTCCCTCGCCTACGTTGTTAAAAGCCCAGCAAGTATTTCCCGACAGCCTCCTTGGGTTAGCTAGTGTTCTCGTGGCACTTGTCTCTCTACGCAGCTGTAATGTTTTCATCGATAAAGTAACCGGGAACATTATGAATCCTGTTACGAAGTGAATTATAGTTGCGGGGAGGCAATGATGATGATGATGATGATGATTTCTTCAAGGGTGCTCTACATAAACACGCTGTAATCTTGTTATCGATATCTTAACGCTGAACATCAATACCTTTGCTAAAGTTTACACATGAAATTGTTATTATTTTTTGTATCAGCAGTGTTTATGTAATACAGTGTCTCCTTCTACAGAGATAAAAAAACAAAGTACAACTACTACTATTACAACAACTATTACTACTTTCTCCATTACTATTACTATCACTATTACTACTATGAGAACTAACAGCAGCAGTAAGATAAAAAAAATACTAATATTTTTCATTGATGTTAATACTGGTTCTCACAATATGATTATAACAATGACCATAACAACAAAACAACACCAATATTTTTACACTGACAGAACAGAAAATTTCCTCAAGCATAAAGTCACCACCACCACCACCACCACCATCACACTCACCACTCTAGACGGTGAGTTTGGGTTCAGGTTAGATAAGAACACGCAAACACACACTCTCACATTCACGTAATAGAGTCACGTAACGCAGCGGCCACGTAGTAATGTTCTGGGGGTGCGGCAGGGGGCGGCAGGGGGCGGCGAGGACAAGAGGCTGGTTTGCGACGGGGAGTAAAGTGGATTATATTTCGTGGTCTGCCGTGCCGTGCTGACTACAACGAAGGAACTGAAAAAAAGTAGACTAAAACAGTATTCCAGGAAGGTGGGAAATGAAGAAATTGGTTGCATTCGTTTGGCTCGAAGTGAAGTGGAAAGATTCTTCGTTGGAAACCTGACTACGACGGCGAAAATGCGAAGGGAATTACCTGAAACTCGGCCAGGGTGAAGTGGGAGGACGAGAGGTGTATCAGGTGAGAAAATACAAGGAAAGAACAACCTGCAGGATAATACCGAGCAGATGAAACGAAAGAAAACAGATAGGATACGAAAACTAAGGAAAACGGGTTGTAACAATAAGCTAGAAAAGAGAAAAAAATATATATATAACAGAAGGAACTAATTGGAGTATAAATTTCAAACACAAGACTAACAGTGAAAGAAAACTATTTGCAGTGATAGCATACGAAGGCCACATCCAAGAGCACAAGAAAGGTTGGTTGTCTGTAGCATCACACAGAGAGAGGCAGCGCGAGAGGACTGGACGTGGCGAGGACTTACCCAGAAACACCAATTAGGGAGACAATACCAGATGAGACCTAGCAGAGTGTGTGTGTGTGTGTGTGTGTGTGTGTGTGTGTGTGTGTGTGTGTGTGTGTGTGTGTGTGTGTGTGTGTGTCACCATCAATTCCCTCTAATACATCTCCCTTTAAAGTGTCTAACAAACCATCATCACCATCACCATCACCATCATCAGCCAACCTAACCTCACAGACTCTCTTTAATCAGATTTTTTCTCTTCCCTCTATAATGTTGACATGCCTCGCAGCCTCGTCTCCTTTAACAATCTCTTAACAATGTGTCTGGTGTCATAGAGGTGTCTTACCCTACCTTATCCTACCCCGCCCACCCCGCCCACACAAAGAGGTTCAAGCTTGCCGTACTAAGCTAAGGGTTGACTTCCCACCAAAACTTTCACACTGACTGCTGCTGTTTACTAATCCGACGCATTAGAAGTGACTCGCTCCAGGGAAGAGAAATTTCTGTCCTCCTCCTCCTCCTCCTCTTCCTCCTGGCTTCTTACGTTCCTTCAAGAGAGTGCGTGGGAACTACACTGGTGGGACGTATATTAAATCTCATAATATTCGTGTTCTGGTTATTTCTTCGCTTTGGTTTGGGAGGACAAGTTGGCAAGACGTCGGGGCTCGCTGAAATGTTGAATTCTGTCGTCTAGTCGTCAAGTTATATACAGTTATGAACATTGTATTGCATTGCCCGCACTAGAATTTCATGGCGTTTTCAAGTCCTGCTTTATTATTATTATTATTATTATTATTATTATTTAATTTTTCATTCTCGTTGCATTCCATTCGTTGTGTGTATCGCGGTAGTGGTAGTGGTAGTGGTAGTGGTAGTAGTAGTAGTGGTAGTGGTAGTAGTAGTAGTAGTAGTAGTAGTCGTCATTCTTTGTTAATTGTCATGATGGCGCCGCACAGTCTCGCGCCACAAAGCATAGCCACTACACAACACCTGCTTCCTTACCTCCCTCCAACAAGACCAACCAGTGCATTCACATCATTGGATTCCTCACAAGTGCTGTCGATAATTTGCGTGCCAGTGCAGCTATTGTGTGCACGCAATATGGCGCAGGGACGAAAATATACCAGAAAATGCGTGCGTGCGTGACCCATAACACGTTGCTGCCCTTCAAGACACTATTAAAGAACAACACAATTATGTATTAAGGTCAAGGTGTGTGTGTGTATTAAGGCAACACACACACACACACACACACACACACACACACACACACACACACACACACACACACACACACACACACACACCTACACACACACACCCTACACACACACACACACACACACACACACAGTCTAACCTAACGTATCTTCCCTACACACAACCTGAATTTCCACCACAAAGCCTCTATGTCATTTTTCTGCCAATCTGAGTAAGGTCATATTTTTCAGCACCAAATACGCTGTATCTTGTCACCCAGCAAGGCCACGGACACACCCGCCAACACGAGGCAGCCAACACTCACCCGCTACCAGCTACAGGAAGCCCGCGGCCCGTCCACCACCGCGTCAATTCCTCCCTCCTAGCGAGCACACACTCCTACACCGCACTTCACTCTTCGCTAAAACAAACACAGCTTAAGCCCTCCATGTAAGAGCACGTCCAGGACACTTCCCACGCTATTACAGTGCGGTCCGAGCCTTCAGCTTATACTGCCTTGGTGGTAGAAAAGACGTTAATTACGGTGTAGCAACTCACCGCATGTACTACACCGACTAAGTGCTTCAGTCTCGAGTCTCGGTACAGTGTTGGTTTGACTTGCAGCTTCATCTCATAGTTTCAACTCGTGTGTTATAAGGTCTGAAGTCTTAGCTACATCCGTGTGAGGCAGTCTTCTCTATATTTACTTCAATTTATAGTCTTCCGTTCATATTGACATAACTTCCACATCGCTGAGTGTGAATCAGAGGGAAGGGTTGTCAATCACGTCTGTCTCTCTCTCTCTCTTCACCTTGCAAAGAGAGTACCAATTTAAACACCATTTCCAAGACACAAACATCGCTTACTATATACAAAATGTTCCACCAAGAAGTACTGTAGAACGTCCATCTTCGTTTCAGGGAGTGTAGTGGCGATGGTTTTATAAGTACCAACCACACACTTTAAGGCAAGGCAATTCTGCTTCACCTCATCACAAGCACCACACTACCTTTACTGCGGCCAATTAGTTCGCCGCCGTTACAGGTGCAATGCGTCGTACAATGATCGGATTACAACAGCCGCTAGGTGTTCGCGGTCTGGGAGACGGGAAGAAAGATGGAGATGAGGCTTAGGAAGAGGAGAGGAAGGATGTGTGTGTGTCATTGACTTGCGTTGATGATAATGGTGAGAGAGAGAGAGAGAGAGAGAGAGAGAGAGAGAGAGAGAGAGAGAGAGAGAGAGAGAGAGAGAGAGAGAGAGAGAGAGAGAGAGAGAGAGAGGTAATCACAATATACTGAACACAAACAGGGAGGCAAGAATACGTGTATGAGACAGGAAACACCAGAGCACCAATGTAAAGTAATCTCGGTGCAACAACAGCAATAACCACACACACACACACACACACACACACACACACACACACACACACACACACACACACACACACACACACACACACACACAGTCCCTTTTATCTCTGTACAAATACTACCTTGATAAAAACTGACGATAATTATATCCTTGTTTACTTTCCTGCTAATTAATATTCCATCAAAGAGAGTTTCAGGAAGAGTACTCAAGGATGGGCATTTGAAGGGCTGGGGAAGGGGGTGAGGGGCGGGGGAAGGGCGTGGAGGCTTGGAGAAGGGCAGACAAGTTCCCTTCTCTCCACCTCTTTCCTCCTTTTCTCTCCATTCTTCCCTTCTCCCTATCCTTTCCTACTCATCCTTCTCTCTCCTTCCTCGTCATTACTGGAAGGATACAGCGATACAGGACTTGTGGAAGGTTGTCTAGGTAGTGGTGAAGGACATCTGGTTTGCGTCCTTTGATTGTCACATCCGCGGCTCACCTCCTATGTAGCTCAAAGGACCTCCTATCAAAGGGAGTTTGCACTGCATTTGATGTCGGGAGGAGTGCAGTGAGGTATCAGCGGCTGCCTCTGTTACAATGCCTAACTATTTCCCGGTAGTTTCAACGGGGAAATAACATTGATACACACAAGACCAGACTGAGACCTTTTTATAACACTGGCTTCCCCTCTTCACTACCTTCTATCTCATTATTATTATTATTACACTGAATTGAGGTTATGCAGACTGTTCTATACTCTCTCCCATTGACGTAAAGATATACAAAAAATTTAAAAAATCAAAAATTCTTACCCTATTACCATCAGGGTGAGGGGAAAAGAGGAAAAGGAAAAGGAAGGGACGAAAAAAAAGAAGAAAATAAACGCGTTGGGTAGAGATGCAGAAGTAAAAGTCAGGTTTTGGCGTTGCGTTTGGACCGTCGACACATTTTGCATAATGAAGCGTCAGGTTGGGGTGGAAAGGCAGGGCGGCGGGTGTGGGTGTGGAGTGAGAGTGGATGAAAGTAGGTATGTGGAGCGCTGGTGGGTGGGTGGGTGGATGGATGGGTGTACACGCCTCGTCCCCTCGTGTTGTCTAGTGTAGTGGTCGGGATGAATGTTGGTCGGTTGGTCGGGTATCATTGTTTGTTTTAGCTGCGGCAGGAACGTAAGGGTAGACACCGCTCACCTACACAACACAACACAACACAACACAACACAACACAACACAACACAACACTACAAGCAACCACTGACTAATAATGAAAGGCAAACCGGAACCAATATAGAACTTATGAATGATTTTTTTGTATCCTACGAGTAAAATATCGCTCACTGACACAACACTTTCCGATATTTATTCTTATGTTGTATTTCTTTTAGTGTATTTGTACGTTAAGCGATGTTTGCCTCGGACACTAACAGCAGGTCAGAAGGATTAAAGTTCCCTCATAAGCACCTCATTATACCGGGAACTGTCCATGCATGCACTCATTACTCCTTATTTTCATTCAGGAGTAATGATGACAAGCAGATAGATAGATAGATAGATAGATAGATAGATAGATAGGTGAATGGATAACAGTTGATGCTAACCTATTTTTATCATGTCTTTTAATATCATACATTTCTTTTCGTTATTTCCATTCTCACTTCGCTGTTGGGATAAGCAAAGTGTGTGTGTGTGTGTGTGTGTGTGTGTGTGTGTGTGTGTGTGTGTGTGTGTGTGTGTGTGTGTGTGTGTGTGTGCGCGCGCGACCCACGTTCGTTCGTTCCTGCAACACACAGGAAATACAAGATCACAACACAACATTAACAACTATAACAAGTAAATAAATGAAAGAATAACAATAATGAATAAAAAAAATACGAAAAAATCACCATAAATCAATAAATAACTAACCTTTAACTAGATTACCAGAGAGAGAGAGAGAGAGAGAGAGAGAGAGAGAGAGAGAGAGAGAGAGAGAGAGAGAGAGAGAGAGAGAGAGAGAGAGAGAGAGAGAGAGAGAGAGAGGTAAGCTATGTTTCCTGCCTCAGCTCATCTCGTCTCACCTCTCCTTGCTTACAGCCTCCTGGTCACGCCTCCTTCCGCTCCTGGATCTCGAGATGAAATTGGAGCTTCAGAAGGGATGCTCCTTGACTCTGTTTCTCTCCCTTCCTCCCTCCTTCCTCACACTCACACACTCACACTCACACTCACACCATCACTCACTATCATGGTAGCAGAGGGAGGGGAGGGGCGATAAGATGGGGCGAAGGGTGGGGATGAAAGGACGGTGGGGAGGGAGCAGGGAGGGAGGGGAGAATGGGGTGAAGGGGATTGGAGTGAGGGAGTTGTAAATAGGAAGGCGAAGGAAGGAATAGGGATAATGCAAGATGGGAGGAATAAGACGTAGTAGTAGTAGTAGTAGTAGTAGTAGTAGTAGTAGTAGTAGTAGTAGTAGTAGTAGTAGTAGCGGAAGTAAAAGTAATGATAGTATTAAAAATAACGTTAACAATAATATCATTCTTATCAAAAGTATATTTTCAAAACGTACGATAATTTATGAAAACAGACAACACACCGTAAATCAACGCAACATTTCACTCTGGTATTATGACCACCGCGTTGACGCTGCCAGGTGCGAAGCCTTGCAACTTATCGAATTAAACACTTATTACACCCACTCAACCACGTTCCCAGACTGTCCTTATTCACCTGCAGGAAGGAAGCCGGGAAAACTTAAATAGATTAAATAATAACAAAACTATCCTTAAAACGTATATCCAGGAAAACTACAATTGGCCGCCACTCTCTCTGTGTATGTTCCGGGCGCGAGTTGTAGTCAAAGGAAGGAAAACAATTAAAATAGATAAAATATATATATACGACCTCTCACCTGTGTACATACATTACCTAATAAGATTCACATTCTGGTTTGCGTTACAACTTCCAGGTGTGTGCTCGTATGTGTACCAATAATAGAGAAAAAAACGATTATTTTTCAAAGTTACCCACCCTTTGCAACCATCTTATTATGGACAATGCGAGTTTCACATATTCCTTTTCCTTCTTTTTCCGCTATTGTCCTTTTAGAAATTTTCCCCGATTCTCTATTGTCCTACTTTCATGCACTTACTAGGTAGATATACAAGGTTTAACGCTACATAACTTCTTTACTACACCAATAATTTGATAATCTACAGAACTCTTCCCCTACCACCCATCTCTGCTATCTTTCTCCTTCCTTCCTTCCTCCATTTGTAACGAGCAGTAATTCACTACTTCATCCGCGAGTTTAATTTTACTGTTGATAGTCTGTGTTTGAATATCTGTAGCTGATTCAAGGAAGATAGAACTAATTTTACTCTATCTTCCATGGGCAGAATCGTTAGTATAATGCTAGGCTATTCTCTCTCTCTCTCTCTCTCTCTCTCTCTCTCTCTCTCTCTCTCTCTCTCTCTCTCTCTCTCTCTCTCTCTCTCTCTCTCTCTCTCTCTCTCGTAACTCACGCCACTACAACAACAATGTATAGTTTTTAGATTACCTACCAGTTGCCTTACGCTTCACTCCTCCTCCCACATGCACACACACACATAACCTCGCCCCCCCGCCCCCCATACCTACACCCACACATCCCCACCCACACACACACACACACACACACACACACACACACAACCCCACTCATACACACCTACACCCACAAATTTGGGTTGAGTAGCCTCCTTGGTAACATTTCTTTTTATATAATGTTCAAGTCTGAGTCCCATAATACATCACTAAGTCCTATGCGTTCATCTCCATTACAAAACTTCTATATAATTAATGAGGAAACAGAATAACAACTAGGCTACTTCTAATCCGCATAACAGTTACTACAATACTCCGTCACTCTGGGTATTGTATGTTGACAGCAAGATCACTAGTACAGTACATACACAACTTGTAGTGTGTTTAACGAGCTGTGACGGCGCACGGAACACTGCTTCGAGATGGCGTCAAGGTTTGTGTGTTATCGTGCACTTGGCAACAGCTTCACCCTCCCTCCCCTCCCTCCCCTCCCTCCCCCACCAGTCAAGGAGGATGCAAACCATGTCTTAAATCAGTGATATTTACTCCCACAAATTTAAGGCCGTGAAGATTAAACCTGGGATGATGTAAATGTAAGGAATGTAAGCTTGAGTGTTTTAAATCATACACCAGCCTAGGTAATTCATAGCAACGAGATTTCAGGTAAACATTTTTATGAAGAGAATGAAGATACAACAACGTCATAAATAAACGAAACTTTAAAAGGAAAATAAAGAAAGCATCAATGCAGTATAAGTAACAAAAAACAAAAGGGATTCAATAGTCAATTGAAAGCTACGCCGCGGCGGCACACGCCAGACGGCAAAAGCTGCTCATGTGAATGAACCTGACTCCCAACACGAAGCCGAACCATCTGAACCTCCACGTGTATATATTGCCCTTCACTAACATTTTATCCAATTCCTACTGTCACCGCGTCGTACAATCCAAAGCTACTGCGACAACCAAATAAACTTTTAATCACAACGTTAATCAGTACAACAGCCTGAGTCTATCACTGAACCAACACCACGACCACCACGACCACCACCACCACCACCAACACCAACACACCATCTACCACCACACACAAGCTTCCCTCCTCCCTACCACACAAGAGATGCATATACCAGTAGTGATAATAACAATAATAACTCACACTGTACCTACTCCTTATCATCGAAGTCCAAATGCGTTCAGGAATACACGAAATTAAGCTTTAAATCACACGCAATCGCACACACGCACACACAAAAGTTGTCACTCCGCAAATGCGGCAGAGCGAAGGCGACGGTGAATGACGTCACATAGATGTGCAGTGTGATTGGCTGGTGGTGTCACGTGACTGTCTGTAGATGAGGCTTCTGATTGGCTAAGAGACTTGGTTGGGGGATGAGTAGAGGATAGAGAAAGGGAAGGGAGGAGGTGGTGGGGAGAGGGAAGGGAGGAGGAGGAGGAGGTGGAGAGTAAGGAAGGAGGTGAAAAGAGGGATGAGAAGAGGAGGTGGAGAAAGGGAAGGGAGGAAGAGGTGGGGAGAGAGAAGGAAGGAGGAGGTGGGTAAAGAAGAGGCAGGAGGAAGTGGACAGGGGGAAGATAGGAGGAGGTGGAGAGAAGGGATGAGGAGGAGGAGGGGAGAGGGAAGGGAGGAGAGAAGGTGGAGAGAGGGAGGGGGGGGAGAGTGGGTTGGTTGTCTATCGTGTCTCCATCTAGTGGACACACGGGACACTATGCTCGTCCCTTACACTTTGACTCTTAATGCAGAAGGAAACATTAAAACAAATATTATAAATTCACCAGCCTCCTAGCCAGCTGCCTTGAGCCTTGAGCCTTGCACCTCCTACTCACTAGTCGCTTCAAGGATAACACTGCGAGGGAAGTGTGTGTGTGTGTGTGTGTGTGTGTGTGTGTGTGTGTGTGTGTGTGTGTGTGTGTGTGTGTGTGTGTGTGTGTGTGTGTGTGTAAGGCCGTGTTATTTTTTACTCCAATCGCACAAAATTATATCCTCGTCTCTTATCATGAGAATGGTGATTGGGTGCACAAGGAACACATAGGAACACATAGGAAGAACAAACAACAACAGGCCTGCTGGCCCTTACGAGGCTGTTTGTGAGACTACACTATCTACTCTAGAGTGAAGGATACAGGATAGTAAGGGTGAAGGCTTCTCTCCCCAGCCATGGCTGGCAGGGAAAGGAAGGCCAACCAAGACCAGACTGTCACTACCACTACTGCTACCACTACTTCCTGGCAAGCGATGTCAGGCCACTAGCGACGTCTTTTGAATCGACATTTCGTAAGTTAGGTACATCAGGATGAACTTACTCAAAGTTTGCTACGTTAACGGATAGTATTTTAGTTGTGGATTGGCTTCTAAATATTTGTCAAGTCTATTTTTGAACGTAGTAATTGTTTTACTGTCGACGACATTGGCGGGCAGGGAGTTCCAAACGTTAACGATCCGATTGAAAAAGAAGTGCTTGGCTTCGTTTGATGTGAATCTTTTACCAGTAATCTTAAAAGAATGACGTCTTCTTGTTATATTTGATCGATCAAAAGTAATGTAATCTTCTGCATTGATATTATCGAATCCTTTGATTATCTTGAACATTTCAATTAAATCCCCTCGCATCCTTCGTTTTTCTAGGCTGAATAAGTTTAGTTCTTTAAGTCTTTCTTCATAAGGTTTATTTTTCAGCCTTGGAATCATTTTTGTTATTCTTCGCTGGACTCTTTCCAGTTTGTCAATGTCCTTTCTGTAATATGGGGACCAAAACTGTACGCAATACTCAAGATGGGGTCGTACTAGTGAATTATGCAGTTTTAATATGACTTTTTCTGATTTATTTTCGAAAGTACGCCCAATAAAGCCGACCAATCTGTTAGCAGTTTTAACTACCTCTGAACAATGTTGACTGGGCTTTAAATCGTTTGATATTGTGATTCCCAGATCTTTTTCCTTGTTTACTGTAGAAAGTGATTTACCATTCATTGAGTACTGAACGTGATCATTATTTCTTCCGATGTGTAGTACCTTGCATTTTTCAACGTTAAATTTCATTTGCCATTTATTGGCCCAAGACGTTAGTCGATCTAGGTCTGATTGTAAGACTTCTCTGTCAATTGTCGTAGTTACTTTGCTGAGAATTTTCGTATCGTCAGCGAATTTCGATATTTTGCAAGTGATCCCATCATCTATGTCATTAACATATATCAAGAATAAGACAGGACCAAGCACTGAGCCTTGTGGTACGCCACTTTTTACGTTTAACCATTGAGAGGAGACACCGTTTAAGACTACTCTCTGCTTACGTTCAGAGAGCCAGTCCAGAAGCCAATTGTAAATGCTACCAGAGATACCATGAGTCATTAGTTTATTAAGCAATCGTTGATGAGGTACTTTATCAAAGGCCTTTTGAAAATCCAGATATATGACATCTACTGCTCTGCTTTCATCGTACGCGTCAAAAACATTGTGGAAGAAGTCTAATAAGTTAGTTAAACATGAACGTTTATTACGAAAACCATGCTGTGAGGGTTTTATTATATCGTTGTCTTCAAGGAATTTCACCACATTGTCACGAATGATTGTCTCCATTAATTTACATACAACTGATGTCAGACTGATTGGCCTATAATTTCCGGGTTGTGACTTGTCCCCCTTTTTGAAGATTGGTGTTACATTTGCACGTTTCCAATCTGATGGAACTTTACCATCTCTTAAGGATTTATTGAATAAGATTGTAAGCGGTTTACTGATCTGGTGCTTGACCTCTTTCAAGATTCTCGGGGAAATTTTATCTGGTCCAGGGGTTTTATTTGTTTTCATCTTATCGATTTTTTGCAAAACGTCATTTTCTACGATGAGTATATCATTTAAGAAGTTTACGGTCCCTCTAATCTCAAGTGGCTGAAACGATGAACAATCCTCTTCTGTAAATACGGATGCAAAAAAGTTATTAAGGATTGTAGCCATTTCGTTTTCGTCATTTGTGTGATTTCCATGTCCTTTAGTAAGTGGACCGATATTGCAGGTAAGGGCTTTTTTACTCTTAACAAAACTATAAAATTCTTTAGGATTAGATTTACATGATTCCGCTATATATTCTTCAAGGTTTTTCTTGCTACGCTTTATCAATCTCTTAGTATCGCGACGAATTCTGTCAAACTCTACTTTGTCATCTTGGCTTTTAGTTGATATGTACTTATTGTACGCGTGTTTTTTGAGAGAGAGGCTGTTTTTTATCTCTTTGTTCCACCATTTTGGTTTGTTCTTCCTTGCTGAACGTCTGTAACAATATGGTACACATACGCTTATAACTTCATTCAGTCTTATGAATATCTGACTCTGACAACAGTTCACTCCAGTCAGTGTCTTCTAGAATTGTTCGCATTCTGATGAAATTCGCCCTTTGGTAATCTGGTACCTTCTCCTTACTGTCTTTTACTTTTATTTCCTTCATTTTCAAATTGAACGTGATTATCCGATGGTCACTAGAACTGAAAACTGGGCCGACATTTACGTTGCTGACTAAATCTTTACTTGTTGAAAGAATGAGATCAAGGGTATTTAAGTCTCGCGTCGGTTCGTGAACGTGTTGATGTAATTCGCTCTCTAATAAGTTCGTGTACAGGTCGTGTCCTGTATGAGATCGTAACGGATTTCCCCATCTCGTTACTGGCAAATTAAAATCACCCATAATAATTGTCTCGCATTCACTAATTGTTTCGGAGATTGATTCGAATAGTAAACGGTCAATTTCAGCGGTGCGCCCCGGTGGTCTGTAAATCAATCCGAGTATTTTTCTACTTGAGTTACTCTTTATTCGATAAAAACTGTGTCAACACCGTTGATGGGTTCTGTTTTAATGGAGATCGGATGGAGCGAGCTGTGAATATATAGGATTACACCACCGCCAATTCTGTTCTCTCTTTCACAGCTAAAGATTGTATAACCAGGTAACTGAAATTCTGCAATGTAATCTCTGTTCGACGTATCTAACCATGATTCTGTGACTCCTATGATGTGGTACTGATAAGGAGGAGGAGGAGGAGGAGGAGGAGGAAGAGAGCATACAGGAAAATCGAACATACATAAACAGAAAAATAACACGTTGCAAGAATAATACAGATTTGAAACCACCTCATATTACAGCAATCACCAATACTATCATTATTATTATCATTATTATTACTATTATCATCATCATCATTACAGTTTACCTAAAAAGTCTTCATTCTAGAACATGCATACATACATACACACACACACACACACACACACACACACACACACACACACACACACACACACACACACACACACACACACACACACACACACACACACAGAAAAAAATACAAGTTTTCCCCTATACAAGGAAGCTTAGTTTAAATGATAGTGGTGATGGTGGTAATGGTGGAGGAAGCATTGAAAGTGTAACAGGGTGGAAGAATGGGTTAAAAAAGGCGTAACAACAGTGGGTGTAACGGTGTGGAGGAGAATAGCAATGGGGTGGAGAGAGGATGTGGAGGGAGGCTGTGGAAGGGTGGAGGAAAGCAATGAGGCGAAGAAAGGAGTAAATATTAGTGGAGGAAAAAATCATGGAAGTGAATAGCAAGGAAAAGAACACGAAGACAATAATAATGAGAGAGAGAGAGAGAGAGAGAGAGAGAGAGAGAGAGAGAGAGAGAGAGAGAGAGAGAGAGAGAGAGAGAGAGAGAGAGAGAGAGAGAGAGAGAGAGAGACAGGACGAATTGGAGGACTGAACAGGTGTAATTAATTAGATTACAAAAAATGTACAGGTATGTTCTCTCGCAGCAGGAAAGTGAGGGAAACCAGAAGCGAATCCAGCTAGGAAAAACTTCTACTTACCTCCTCCTTCTCTTCCTCCTCCTCCTTCTCTTCCTCCTCCTCCTCCTCTTCCTCCTCCTCCTCCTCTTCCTCCTCCTCCTCCTCCTGGTACTCCTTCTCCATCACATCCAATTCCGTTTTTTTATTTTTATTTTTTTGCTTGGAAAGATGGACCGTCCCAGGACTCTCTCTCTCTCTCTCTCTCTCTCTCTCTCTCTCTCTCTCTCTCTCTCTCTCTCTCTCTCTCTCTCTCTCTCTCTCTCTCTCTCCTCTCTCTCTCTCTCTCTCTCTCTCCTCTCTCTCTCTCTCTCTCTCTCTCTCTCTCACCTCTCTCTCTCTCTCGGTGGCGGGTGACCCAAAATCTTTCGACGCCACAGAGATTATATTAAAGAAAATAAAAGGTTTCTAAAATGAGTGAGTGCCCATCAAACTCCACGCCTACGCCCACCAAACTCCACGCCCATGTCCACCCACACTCTACCCCCACCCACATTCCACGCCCACCCACACTCCATGCCCACCAAACGCCCACGCACACACCCACACACGCCCATCCACATTTTTTCCAAACCATTTGTAGATATTTACAGCTTCTATGATATACGTCTCCTGTCAGGTGTGTGTGTGTGTGTGTGTGTGTGTGTGTGTGTGTGTGTGTGTGTGTGTGTGTGTGTGTGTGTGTTGGTGTGTCTTGGTGTGTGTTGGTGTGTGTGTGTGTGTGTGTGTGTGTGTGTGTGTGTGTGTGTGTGTGTGTGTGTTGGTGTGTCTTGGTGTGTGTTGGTGTGTATGTGTGTGTGTGTGTGTGTGTGTGTGTGTGTGTGTGTGTGTGTGTGTGTGTGCGCGTGTGCGTGCGCGTGTGCATGTGTGTTTCTCTCTTATTTTGCCTGCGAGCAATATTTTCGTGGAACAAAATTTATGGCGAGAAATATTGGAGATGCGGTGGTTTGTGGGTAATATTTGTCAACAGAAGAGGAACGAGGAGGAGGAGGAGGAGGAGGAGGAGGGGGAAGGGAAGAATGGGGAGGAGTAAGAGAAGGAGAAAAAAGAACAGCAAGAGGAGGAGAGAAGAAGGAAGAGGAGGGAATACATAGGAATACATAGGAATCACCGATGTAGGAGTCTTGTTACCTGTTTACCACAACAACTCTCACCAGTATAAGATAAAAGATAGTACGGTAGAAGCTCTCTCACCTCCCACCCTTTCCCAAGTTTAGGTTAACCGGAAAAGAAGCAACACGACGCAACATAGAAAACGAACATTAAATTTAAAGAGAAAAGAGTTAAGTTATTATAATCAACTATTCATTTATTTTTAAGATGGAAGAGTTTGAATAAATTATTTGTATGGAAAATAAAAAGGAAACAAAAAATAAGGTGAACGAACGGGATAGAAAGAAAGACAAGACAGGAAATGAAAGTAGAAATAGAGAAAAATTAAGAGAAAGAGAAGGAACAGGAAGTGAATGATGACAGCAGCGAGAACGATAAATGACCAAGGGGGGGGGGTGAATATGGGGTTATGAAGGGGAGGAAAAAAAATTGTGTTGTATATATGTCCACCTCCACTACCACCATCGAGAGAGAGAGAGAGAGAGAGAGAGAGAGAGAGAGAGAGAGAGAGAGAGAGAGAGAGAGAGAGAGAGAGCCT
>JAPQNM010000167.1:0-15000 GCA_029783475.1 Metacarcinus magister | reverse complement strand
TTACATACATTGGGGCCTCTTTCTCTCTGTACCATTCCAAAGTCTTCTTTCGTTCCATCTCAGTCTTCCACTTACTTAGTCCCACACCTTTCACTGTTTTGTCTATCTCGCTTTTCCACCTTTTCACATCCCACTCTAACCCTTCTCTACTTCTGTTCATCACCTTCCATTCATACAACCATTCTCTCCCTTCACAAAATTTATGCACCCACCTAACGAGCATGCCACTCCTGTCTACCATGTTCAGACATTTCTTCTCCCATTTACTCCTCCTTACATTCCACAAATACACCTTCCGTGCAATTCTTGTATTCTCCATTCGTTCCAGCCTAACTTTATATCTCAAAGTTGCCTTTATCTGTCTCTCCCTGAACGTACTCCATCCCATGTCACCTCTCAAAGCTTCTACAGCTGCATACCTTGGTGCATTCAGTGCCATTCTTGCTACTCTATTCTGCCCTACTTCCAACTTGTCTATCTCCTTTTCACTCCATGCAATCACTTCCATACCATACATTACACTCGGAACAGCCACACTCTTCCATATCTCTCGCAACACGTCATATTTACTCGCTCTCATTCTTGCTGCACTCCCTAGTCTGCCAACCCACTGATTCACCATACTAATCTTTTCATTCTTAGCCTTCTCACATCCATTTGGGCTCATCCATATCCCTAGATACTTGTACTCACATACTTGCTGCAACTTTTTCACTCCAAGTCTCCATGTAACATCCCTCTCATCTTCTGATCTATTCACTATCATTACCTTACTTTTTTCACAACTAAAATTCACTCCAAAATCTCTTCCATACTCATCTACCACATCTAATAAGCTTTGTAGCTCCTCTGCAGACTCACTCATTAAGACTACATCATCTGCATATAACAACATGCATACCTTGTCCCTCCCGACACTCACTCCTGCATTCATTCTTCTCAACCTGACTGCTAGTTCTTCTGTGTACATACTAAACAAGATTGGTGACAGAATACATCCTTGCCTGACTCCTTTCTCACTCTTCACCCATTCTGTCTCTATATTCCCTAGTTTGTATCTAGCTTTGGTCCCAACATACATACTCATGACAATTTTGACTATTTTTTCACTCAGCCCAACCTTTTCTAAAACTCTGCAAAGCATTTCTCTATTTACCCTGTCGTAAGCTTTCTCTATATCTAGAAATCCTAAATACAGCTTGCCTCCCTCATTCTTTTTTCTTGCAATCATTTCATTCACGACAAATACATTATCTTCTGCTCTTCTGTCCACTCTGAAACCATTTTGCTCTTCACCCAGTACTCTTACTCTCTCAATCCATTTACACAATCTGTCATTCAACACAGCACAGAAGACTTTGCCTACTGTGTTCACAAGGGCAATTGGCCTATAATTTTTCAACTCATTCTTACTCTTGTATCCTCCCTTATGAATTAGTGTCACTCTACATTCATTCCACTTTCTCGGCACCTTTTCTTCTTCCCACACTTCGTTAAATAGCTCAGTCATTCTATCAATCATAACCTCACCACCATTCTTATAAAATTCATATGGGATATCATCTGGTCCTGCTGCCTTACCATTCCTCTGTCTTTTCACACATTTTTCAACCTCTTCTCTGCTGATCCTTTCATTCAACTCATTCGAATCCTTTCCTTCCAGTGTCAAGCACCCTTCTCTCACTTCCAATACCTCACCTACACCTATGTTTTCCCAAAACTCTTTTATTAACTCCCTGATTTCATTCTTGTCTGTAATACATTTGCCATTCACTTTCAAGCTTTCGACATTTTCACTGTCTGACATGCTTTCCCCTCTCATGAATCTGTACCACTCACGCCCTCCTTCCATTCCCTTCTCCCTCAAGGCTTGAATAGCATTCCTTTCACACTGCACTTTCGCATCTCTTATCTTTCGCTTCGTCAATCGTTGCTGCTTCATATACGTCATCCATACATTCTGGTATTCACCCTCAGCCTCTTCACTATCATGTCTCCTTTTCTTTAACACCCTACACTGTTTGTTTAACCTCTTACGTTCCCTTCTCGCATCCCTAATATCATCATTCCACCACGGCTTGTTCATTCTCTTTCTTCCAGTCATTCTTACAAACCCTATCTTACTAGCCCCAGCACTTCTCACATTTTCAGTCAATCTCTTATTCAGTTCATCAACACTCTCTGAGCTCCCCGTGCCCCACATTTTTTCACTCAGGCATACTTGAAAATTCTCCCAGTTAGCGTCCCTCAGCCTCCATTTCTTCTTCTGCACCTTCCTTTTCTTTTCATTCTTACCTCCCACCATACATTCCACTATAAGCATGTTGTGATCTGACACAATATCAATCATCCCGTCTTCATCTATCCACATCCGATTAACACTTTCACGCATCTTTCCATTCACTAACACAAAATCGATCGCAGACTCCTGATTCCTTGCACTCCAAGTCACACGTCCCTCTGCTAACGTCTCATTTAGATTTTCTAGATTCATCTCATCCATGAACTCTGCAAGCATCTCACCATTCCGATTCACTGGCTCACCAAGCATACCTAAATGTGCATTCATATCCCCCATCACCATCAGTCTTTCTTCAACATGTTCTCTTACAATCTTCTTTATAATCTTATACTTCATGCTGTTCTCCCTTCTTGCTCTTTCACCCTCAACTGTCATGTACACCACAATCATTATCATTCTTTCACTTCTACCCTGCTGATCGATGTGTTCTACTCTTACAGCTAACACATCCTCACTCATGGCACTGTTTCCTACATCTATCTCATCAACCTTAAAATCCCTTTCTTTCCTGTGAAGGAAGGCTACGCCTCCTCCCAGTGTTTCCTGTTTTTTACGTCCCTTTCCAATCATTACATACTCACTACTGTCCATTCTTAATTCATCCCTCAAGCGTGTTTCAGTCACTCCAACCACATCCAATTTCCATTCATTCAACTCCTTGCATGCATCCTCAAACTTTCCGATGCCCCATCCTCTCACATTCACACATCCAACCTTCATACAGTTCATCGCTTGGTGGGTGTCTTCTCTTCTTCCTTTACCATTCATTCTATACTGTTGAGGCTGCCGGTACATAAAGACTAAGATCTTGATCTTGATCTTGATCTTGATGTCACAGGAGGTCTGGGTTACCCCAAAACCAGGGGTGGGATTATCGAAAGCTCGTAACGGCCGCTAAGATCATCGTAGCGCCTACGATAATCGTAGCACCCTCGTAACTTGCTAAGGTGTATTTTCAAACAAATGTTACGATGATCCATCCGCCATATTTGCTCGTAGCGCTACGATTCCTGGCGAGCACCCTTAAGCTGATCGTAGGGACGCGCAGTGGAATTGAATTGAAGGTTTCTCCAATAAACAACCCGTGTATATGTCTAGTGATGCTCGACTTTGTTTATTCTGTGAACGAAGATGGAATTGCAAGTGCTTTTATAACATGACTTGACTTTACAAAGAGCGATGAGACGTGAGAGGTCATACACAGACAGAATATATCCATTTGCGTAGTGACAAACATTTACTTATATATTATAGATTTCCCAGACAAGAACTCCTTCATTGGTGTGCTAGACTAGAACCACGAGTTGGACCAGCCACAAAAAGATCCCGTGCTGTGCCATGTCATTTGCAGGTGTTGATAACATTACGATTTTATGCAAGTGGGACATTCCAGAGTGTGTTGGCAGACACAGTAGGCTTAACACAGGGGTGTGTGAGCAGAATAATTAACAGAATGACATACGAGTTGTACAGGATAGCTCTTAGGGAAGTTATGATGCCCAGAGGTAATTAGAGAATGATAAATTGGTAAATATATCGATCCGGACATTCCCTCTTATAACCAGTTCAATCAGTTCATTCACAACACGGAACCCATTTTGTTCTTCACATAACACCCTAACTCTCTCAACCCACTTACACAACCTTGCATTCAGCACAGCACTAAACACTTTCCCTACTGTATTCCCTAGGGATATTGGCCTATAGTTCTTAATCTCACTCTTACTCTTATGACCTCCTTTATGAATAAGTGTCACACTGCATTCATTCCAGTCACTCGGCACTCGCTCCTCTTCCCACACTCTGCTAAACAAGTCAGTCATCCAGTCAATCACCACTTCCCCTCCATTTTTATACAGTTCATAAGGGATATCATCTAATCCTGCAGCCTTTCCATTCTTCTGCTTCTTTACACACTTCTCAACTTCTTCCCTACTAATCCTTTCATTCAGCTCATTCGCATCTTTCCTTTCCAGAGACACACACCCTTCTCTCACATCAAGGGCTTCTCCTACCCCTCCTATTTCTTCCCAAAACCTTTTAACTGCCTCCTTCATTTTTTCTTTTTCTGTGATAACTTCACCATTCACTTTCAGACTTTCCACATTCTCACTTTCAGACATTTTCTCACCTCTCAGAAATCTATACCATTCACGTCCACCCTCCAGTCCTTTCTCTCTCAGAGTCTGGATCACACTCCTTTCACTCATACCTTTGGCACTCATTATCTTTTTCTTTGTCAGTCGCTGTTGATTCACATATGCTTCCCATGCATTCTGATACTCATTCTCAGCTGCATCACATTCACGCCTCTTTTTTCTCAACCGCCTACAGTGTTTATTCAGTCTCTTTCGTTCCCTTCTAGCATTGCTAATATCTTCATTCCACCATGACTTACTCGTTCTCCTTCTACCACTGATTCTCACAGTCCCTATTTGTCTCTCGGCAGCACCTCTTACATTCTCTAACAGCTTTTTATTCATATCATCCACATCATGCATACTCTCAATCTCCCAGTCTCTTTCACTTAGATCCACCTGGAAGTTCTCCCATCCCACATCTCTGTCTCCACTTTTTCTTAGTGTTCTTTCTTTCTTTCTTATTCCTTCCACTCAGCATACATTCCACTACAAGCATATTGTGGTCTGACACAATATCAATCATACCGTCTTCATCTATCCACATACGTGACACACTCTCTCGCATTTTTCCATTCACCAACATGTAGTCAATTGCAGACTCCTGGTTCCTTGCATTCCATGTCACACGCCCCTCTGCTAGGGTCTCATTCAGGTTTTCCAGGTTCATCTCACTCACAAACTCTACCATCATCTCACCATTCCCATTAACCCGTTCACCTAGCATACCTGTGTGGCCATTCATGTCTCCCATAATAAGCACTCTCTCACCTGCATTCTCTCTCACAAACTTTCTCAGAATACTATATTTTCTACTGTTCTCTCTGTGAGCTCTTTCACTCTGAACTGTCATATACACCACGGCAATTATCATTCTTTCAGGCTTTCCACAACGGTTCATGCATTCCACTCTCACAGCTAGAATATCTTCACTACATTCACTCTCTCCTACACCCATTTCTTCTACTTTTAAGTTCTCATCTTTTCTGTGGAGGAAAGGTACGCCTCCTCCCCGTGTTTCCTGTTTCTTCCGTCCCTTTCCAATCATCACGTACGCACTACCATCCATTCTCACATCATCCCTTAGCTGCGTCTCTGT
The DNA here is from genome assembly GCA_029783475.1 of Metacarcinus magister. NCBI lineage: Eukaryota > Metazoa > Arthropoda > Malacostraca > Decapoda > Cancridae > Metacarcinus > Metacarcinus magister. The sequence continues at coordinate 9,461 of JAPQNM010000167.1, read as the reverse complement.
AAGCCCTACCACATCAAAACGCCATTCATCCAGCTCCTTGCACACATCCTCATACTTTCCCGGTCCCCAACCTTTCACATTCATACACCCGACTCTCATGCAATCACTCATACGTTTACTGCTCACCCGGTCGGAGACTTCTTCATCTTTGGTGAGTGCATCACGCTTCCCACGTCAAGAAGATAAACAGATCACAAGAAGAAGAAGAAGCACGCGAAGGAAGGTGACGCATGCAGCTGTGAAGGAAGAAGTGTTGGTTTAAAGGCATTACCAACGTATTAGCATAGCAGGGAAGTGTAAGAAGAGGTGACATGGAGAGTACCCAACAACCTGTAATGGGCGTGATGTAAGTATATTTGAAGAATTTAGTCCGTTTTTGACACGTGGATGAGAGTATGGATAAGAATGACAGGTGGGATGGCTAAACATTGGATTATTCCAAGGGTGGGAGACAAGGAGCTGCCTCGTGTAGGTCACCAACTGGCCTCTTGCAGTCTCATCATTGCTTATGTTCTTGTGTGAGATGGGTTTCCACTATAACCAGACCTCTCTCTCTCTCTCTCTCTCTCTCTCTCTTTGTGTGTGTGTGTGTGAAGGTGTGGTGTGTGTGTGTGTGTGTGTGAAGGTGTGTGAAGGTGTGGTGTGTGTGTGTGTGTGAAGGTGTGGTGTGTGTGTGTGTGTGTGTGAAGGTGTGGTGTGTGTGTGTGTGTGTGAAGGTGTGGTGTGTGTGTGTGTGTGTGAAGGTGTGGTGTGTGTGTGTGTGTGGTGTGTGTGTGTGTGTGTGTGTGTGTGAAGGTGTGGTGTGTGTGTGTGTGTGTGTGTCTGTGTGTGAAGGTGTGGTGTGTTATTGTATGTGGTGATGCAGGTTTGGTCCTCACATAACATACTCTTCCTCTCCTTGGGTGTGTGGCTTCGTAACTGTTAGAGGTGATCTGAACAAGTATCTGAGGTTGAATTTGCAGTGCATTACAAAGGTAAGGAGTTATCGAATGGGTCGTCTTACGAATCTTTACCGTGGTTTGTTGGGATAATATGGAGACTAGGTTAGCCTACTAATTTTGAGGCACGGTTTTTTTTTCGAAGTGCTTAGAGATACGGCACGTGCCTAACTTTTGGGTAAAAAGCTTATACAACCTAACCTAACCTAACATAATGTAATCAACCTAACATAACTTGAAAGATGCTTTACCAGGTAAATAATAAGGCACAGGCCGTAGGAATAGTGGATGACAACGTGGTACGACTGCCGTATCTCTAAGCACTTCGTTATTATTATTATTATTATTATTATTTTTACTATTATTGTTATTATTATTGTTATTATTATTATCTATACAGTCCAATCCTACTCTTATTATTTTTTTTTTTCTATTTTTTCATAGAACTCTTTAGATAACTTTAAATGTATATAGAAAGTGGGGGAGAAACGCCCCTTCCCTCTACCTAACACAACATGGGTTTTTTTCGGGTGTGATAGACCTAAACTCATCAATTTATGAGTAAAAGAAGATATATAATACACATTTTTCAATTTTTAAAAATCCCAAATCACTAAACCGAAACTCATGTAATAACTTCCTAGCAAATCATCTGATGTAACACTGTATAACCTGTGTTGGATAGTTTACATTAGGTTTTGTTGTGTAAGTTGGCTAATGTTAGGTTACGTTTAAAGTTAAGGTGGTAAATATTCCGCTGGAGTCACCAGTCTTCTTCAGAGATGTGGATATCTTTTTTCTGGGTTCAATTTTATCCTGTTTCTTATGGAGATCATTGTTTTTCTTGCAGAAACTTGTAAGAATGTGACTTATAAAGGGTGGGTTGGCTTCGGCGGAGACACTGGACAGCATAGAGAAGAGTGGTGCTGCTAGGCTGGCTGGGAGCTGGGACCAGTACAGGGCTCTGTCTCATAGGACTAGAACACTTCTCAGGAGAGGCAAGGAGAGGTATGTCAGGAGTCTTGCAGAGGATGTTGAGGGTCATTTAAATGCTAATGACCTCAAACCTGGCTATCGAGCCCTGAAGAAGGTTGCAGATGGTTGCCTCGTATCAGACGTGGATAGACAGATGGCTCGTTGGGCTGAGTACTTTGAGCAGTTGTTCAAAGTTAACCCTCCAAGCAGACGGCTTCAAACCACTAAGTTACAGTTGGTGGAGGCTGATCCGCTCATTAATTTGCGGCCCGCTGGTGTAATGGTTAGCACGCTGGGCTCACAACCGAGATGTTCTAGGTTCGAATCCCAGGTTGGGTGAAAACAATGGGTTTGTCTTCTTAAACACTGTAACCCTTGCTCACCTAACAGTAAAATTGGTACGGGAATAAGCCAAGTGTTTGTGACCTTGCAATCCCGGCAGGAACGGAAGGCTGGAAATCCTACCCTCCTGTGTGTGTGTGTGTGTGTGTGTGTGTGTGATATGCGTGTTATGCAATGATACTGGTGCCTTAGGTATTAATTAAATAAATTTAAAATAAATATAAAATTAAAAAATTAAGCTTCACCCTCTATTGATGAAGTCAAAGAGGCTGTGGTAAAGTTGAGGGATGGAAAGGCAGCTGGCATCTGTAAGGGGTTGGTTGTCCCTATCTGGAAAGGTAAAGGAGACCGTCAGTATTGCAAACACTACCATGGGATAACGCTGCTCAGTGTACCAGGTAAGGTGCTGCCCATCTCATACTGATGATAATTCAGTCACTTGCTGAAGTATCATAGACCTTAACAGTCATGGTTCACACCTGATAGCTCAACAACTGACTGTATCCTAACACTTCATGGACTGGTGGGCCGCCGACAGGACATGGGATGCTGGTAACCCCATCTCAAAAAGGTGTTTGATTCAGTGTATTGCAAGGCACTGTAGGATTTTTTTCACCTTTGTGGGATTCCTGCTGCAAGGATTATTGGTCTACTAACTTTTTTTTATTTAATGTACATTTTTATTTAAGGATGTGCCATTATATTCTTGTATGTGTATTCAGATCTTGGTAAATCTGCATAACTACTGTTGGTACGATATTGATGTAAATATGAAGTCGTACATACTATACATAGTGTATTTAACACATCTGTGAAGGTTTCAGGCGGTGATCACCATTATTTACCACACAAAGCATTTTGGAAGTTAGGTTATGGTGGTTTATATTAGGTTAAGGGTCGGTTCGGTTAGGTTAGGTTGAATTATATACGCTTTATATATTTTATTATCCAAAAGTTAGGCATTTTTTTCCTGATTCTTCCTTCCCTCCTTCCTCCCTTCCTTCCTTCCTCCCTTCCCTCCTTCCTCACTTCCTCCCTTCCCTCCTTCCTCCCTTCCCTCCTTCCTCTCTTCTCTCCCTTTGATAGCAACTCATCACAATTATAAGCTTTATATATTTTATTATCCAAAAGTCAGGTATTTTTATACAGTATAACTTGGTAGTACGATTGCATTATTGTGTGATAAACTTGCTTTATGAGCCGCCTTTCGTGAGCATTTTTTGTATTGTACAATGAGTAAAAATTTGCAGTACGAGCGACCATCATATACATCATACACTCATATGCTCTCTCTCTCTCTCTCTCTCTCTCTCTCTCTCTCTCTCTCTCTCTCTCTCTCTCTCTCTCTCTCTCTCTCTCTCTCTCTCTCTCTCTCCTTTCTCTGTTTTACGTATAGGAATTGTATATAAATACAAATGTTAACTATACCCTTTTTATACCCATACATTTATTTTTTTATGGAAAGAGAGACTGGCAGCACGTAACAGACTGTTATTTTATCTCTAACTGCACTTTTTCCATTTGAAAACCCATTAAAATAGGCATTTGGGTTTTTTTTTTGGGTGCTGGAATGGATTAATTATTTTTCCATTAATATTGTGAAAAATTGCTTAATAATACGAGTCAATTGCAATACAAGCTCAGTCTGGGAATGAGTTCAAATGTACTGCGAGGTTCTACTGTATATAGTATGTACGACTTCATATTTATATCGATATCATCTGAGCAGTAGTTATGTAGATTTACCCAGATTTTTTTTGTATCTAAACATCTGTGTGTATCTATCTTTGTGAAATAATGCCGAGATAATCCTTTTGTATCAGCATCAATAGTAGTAGTAGTAGTAGTAGTAGTACTAGTAGTAGTACTAGTAGTACTAGTAGTAGTAGTAGTAGTAGTAGTAGTAGTACTACTAGTACTAGTAGTAGTAGTAGTAGTAGTAGTACTACTAGTACTAGTAGTAGTAGTAGTAGTAGTAGTACTACTAGTACTAGTAGTAGTAGTAGTAGTAGTACTACTAGTACTAGTAGTAGTAGTAGTAGTAGTAGTACTACTAGTACTAGTAGTAGTAGTAGTACTACTAGTACTACTAGTACTAGTAGTAGTAGTAGTAGTAGTAGTACTACTAGTACTAGTAGTAGTAGTAGTAGTACTAGTAGTAGTAGTAGTAGTAGTAGTAGTACTAGTAGTAGTAGTAGTAGTACTAGTAGTAGTAGTAATAGTAGTAGTAGTAGAATAAGGATGCAAACTTGATGTATCATTAAGGAAATCATCATATCTAGCAAGATGTTAAGTTACAGGACATGTTTTTTACCATTTCTTTTTGCAAACCACTCAGCCGCAACGCGATGTCTTGTTAATTATAAATGTTATGTAATCTGTACTTAGCGTTAGGTTAGGTCAGTAAGTTAGGTATTGTAGAAAGACTCACAATATATGGTAAAAGGAAGCGTAAACCTTGTACAGCGAGGATTACAAGTGTCTTGGGTGACGAGCAACTGCATAGGAGAACGGAGCAGATGGTTCCTGGACACACACACACACACACACACACACACACACACACACACACACACACACACACTCACACACACACACTCACACTCACACTCACACTTCCACTCTCCTCCCGTTTTATTTTAATTTATTATCTGTATTGAACCACCACCCCCTCTCCTCTCCTCAATTTTTACCCCTATTCTGCCTAACCATAAAGGTGAGCGTCCTCTGTAATGTGTCCTGTGGCTTCCGACCTTTCCCCCCATCTCCCTCCCCTTTGTTTGTGTTGGAGGTAGTAGTAGTAGTAGAGAGAGAATAACTTTGAAATGCATAAAATCAAACCCAAAACGAACTTAAAATAGCAAAATGCACTCTCATAATCATTAGTTCTTTAAAATGTCAGTAAAGGTGGAGGAGGAGGAGGAAGGAGGGAGGTGAGGGGGGAGGAGGAGGATTTTGATATGAATATTTTTGGGTCTGGAATGGATTTGGGGAGTTCCCATTATTTCCTAGGGTAAAAAATGCTTTGGGTTATTCAGAATGAATTATGCTCACTAACCAAGGCACCGCTGTACTCCAAAACATAACGATTATTTACTCATAATTATTATCCATATATTTCAGTCTGTGCTGTGACAGTGGTTCACAAATACAGCCTAACCCGACTAACCGTTGCATCGCCTGCATACTAGCGCGGAATGACATCTCGGAAGGAATCCCCAACCAGATCACACTCTTCTTCTGCCGAGGGTGAGAGGTACTTAGACCCACCGGCCACGTGGATACCTGCAGCCTTAGAGTCTAAAGATCTATTGAAACTCTGCCTCAAGAAGATGAAAGGTTTGAATAAAGTGAGGCTGATAGATGCTGGGTTTGTGTGGACTGAACCTCACTCTAAGCGCATCAAGGTGAGTTTGTTAATAGTGTAAGGTGTGAGTACCCTATTAATGTTATAAAAAAATCATAAATAAGTAAAAAAAAATAATGAAAATAGAAAATAAGAAATGAAAAAGATGTACGTAGTAGTAATTAATAATTAAAATATTCTGTGTGTGTAAAATGCTGTTGATTTTTTATGAAGTGATGCAAAGTTTGTGCAAGAAAATGTGAAATTGTATAACTTAGTTTGTCATTATTCATTCTTCTCATCCTTTATACACAATTATCCTGCTACATTGTATTCTTTTTCACGTGTCCTAACCATCTACCTCGATTTGCCTCTTCTCAACACAACACTAATGCATATAAATCACATTTTACTTATCAGTTCCTCACTCCTGATTCCAGTGCGTCCATTATTTAAAGATTCAACACACATCCTCACCTCACACACACACACACACACACACACACACACACACACACACACACACACACACACACACACACACACACATACACATACACACACACATACACAATGTCTATCCTAATTTCTCTACCTCATTCCCATTCCCATCTGTGTTCCTGATTGCTACTAACCTAACACCTAACCTAACCTAACTTGTCAATAAACCTTTTTAGCCTTGTAGGTGAAGCTTGTGGTGCAGAAGGAGATCCAAGCTGGTGCCGTCCTGCAGCAAGACTTCATTGTGGAGTAATAGATGTAATAGTGGGACAAATGTATGATGACTGCCATAGAGTGGAAGCCAAACATTACTGGTGGGCGGTGGTCCAGGTAAGTCCATAATTAGTGTCTTTAAGTTACCTGGGTGTTGTTGTTTGTTTGTTTGTTTGTTTGTTTGTTTTATATATAGACCTTCATTTTCTATTTAATTTATGCAGACCTTATATCAATACAAGAAATGATGACTATTTTTGCTTGCAGGCCATTTTACGGGTGACTAAAGGTTGTTAGGTGTTGTTAGTATAGTACCACCTATCTTAATTAAAACCTAACCTAACCTGCCTTTGTAAATTACTAAATGTGTTCATTAAAATACATCAACAAAATATATGTACCACATAATGATAATATACGTACATGCAAAATTCCATCTTTGTAGTGTACAGTTAGGTGTGACTTTAGGACTGAGATGATATATAGAATTTTTTTTTTCCTCAATTCAATTCAAAATTCTTTATTATGACCATACATACAAAATACAAATTAACTTCATTTCTTCTATATTCAATGGTGTGATTTTTTCTGCTAATGGAAGTCCCAATATTACCTTGTCATTCCTCTCTCATAACATCATGATTGTAATTCTTTTTTAGGTGCAACAGAAGGCCGACCACAAGCGAACATTCTGCTACTTGGAATAAATAATTATGAAACACAATGCACACGGCAAGACACTTGGCATCAAACCTTTGCATGGTGAGCTCAGGTAGAGTTAGACAGGGAAGGGAAGGGAAGGTGCGTGTTGATAATATATATAGATGTTTTCTAGGACTATTTTCAACATCTTATCATACTTGTACTGTTACTTCCTTCAACTTGGCATCAAACCTTTGCATGGTGAGCTCAGGTAGAGTTAGACAGGGTGTGTGTGTGTGACTTTCAATTTTTAGAAGGACTAGATTTTTATGGATTGATTATTTTGCTTGCATCTGTTTATATTGACTGCAAAAACCACTTCTAATTCATCAGAAAGTGTAATATTTTTAAAGTTATATTTAGAACATTTAATACAGTGTGAGTGATTTAAATTTTCAGAAGGACTAGATTGCTTCCATCTGCTATCCTCCTCCTCTTCATATCTCTCCTTCTTTAGTCATAATCTTCCTATTGCTCTTCATTCATTCTACTTTCTCCCTTTATTTCCCTCGTCCTCCTTTCTTTCCCTCCTTCACCCTTTCTACTCTCCTAACCTTCTTATTTCCTCCTCTACCCACTTCTAATTCATCCTAATATATTTTTAGTTATATTCAGAGCATTTGAATCAGTGTGTGTGTGTGTGTGTGTGTGTGTGTGTGTGTGTGTGTGTGTGAGACTTTCAATTTTCAGAAGGACTAGATTTTTATGGATTGATTATTTTACTTCCATCTGTTTATACTCACTTTAAAAACACTTCTTATTCATCAGAAAGTGTAATGTTTTTTTTTTTTAATTAGAGCATTTGATTCAGTGTGTGTGACTTTCTATTTTCAGAAGGACTTGATTTCTACTTTTCCAATGAGCAAGGCACCCGTCAGCTGGTGGATTTGTTCGGGTCAGCCATTCCTTGTCGCTGGACCCACTCCAAAAAACTTATCTCACACGACATCCACTCAAACAACTACAACTACAAATTCACGTTCAGGTAGTTATATATTTTTGTATTATTATTATTTTATTTTTTTTTTTTTATTATATATTTATTATTTTTTTTCCCAATAAATTTGTCATTCATATTATGTATTATTTTGAAGATAAATTAATGTTTTTGTAGTTTTTTCTATTTGTATGTGTGTTTTTCAGTGTTGATATATACTATTTCAAGATTGTTTTTAATGGTTTTCCTATATATATATATGTTGTTGTTTTTTCAGTGTTGATATCGTGCCGGTATTTAATGTGTTTTTTTAATTTTTTTCTATATTTATGTGTATTTATTTTCCAGTGTTGATATGGTGCCGGTGTATAATGTTTTTGAGTTTTTCTATAATTTTATGTATTTTTTCCAATGTTGACATGGTGCCGGTGTGCAAGACAGTGTGGGAAGTTAAAGTTAGATAAATAAGTAAATGAATTACTAAAACAAAATAGAATAAACAAATATAATTAGGAGTGCAACTAGCTGCTTCCAAGTGTGTGTGTGTGTGTGTGTGTGTGTGTGTGTGTGTGTGTGTGTGTGTGTGTGTGTGTGTGTTCTGGAATTACATATTTTATTGAAGATGCAAGAAAACAGAACTTTTTTTATTTCTGAATACTGTTGTAACCTGTAGTTTGACGTTATATAATATGTTATGTTTGACCTTGGCTTATCCAGTTTTAAGTCAGACGAGGTTACTGATCAGAATGAACACTCTTCCAAGGTATAGGTTCAATGGGAGTATATAATGGAGTATGTGGTGTTCTGGCTTTACTGAGTAAACTTAACTTAGGTATACGCCTTGTTTGGTGTCGGGTTCATCACAGGCTAAATGAAACAGCATTCTTAACCCTCACACTGTTGCAATGATATGTTCACTCACACAACGTGACTTGTTCCCCACAACCCATGATACTCAGAAATTGGTGTCATTAGAAATCAATTCATTACTATATTTTCTGAAAAATCTCCACATTAATTAGCCCATAATGAAATTAGGTATACACTGGTAGCTCATTAACAGCTTTAACTTCAAGATGCTCTCACTACCAGACCGAATACTTCTGTGGTCTGTTACTTAATAAGAGCACTTACTCCACAGGGATAATCTCAACATATATATATATATATATATATATATATATATATATATATATATATATATATATATATATAGAGAGAGATGAGAGAGAGAGATGAGATGAGAGAGAGAGAGAGAGAGAGAGAGAGAAGAGAGAGAGAGAGAGAGAGAGAGAGAGAGAGAGAGAGAGGTAGGTACGAATATAGAGTACCTTGTTAATAATACATATAATGCCTAGCAATAACACATCTATAATTAATACAATCCTACAACAAATATGCTGTGCCTGGTCTCCAAGATCCTTGTACACTATAGTTCAAACAAGCCTTCCGGTCTCAGCATGTACTCATGACAAGTAACATAACCTTGTTACCACTTGCTCTGCCT
>JAPQNM010000165.1:0-38395 GCA_029783475.1 Metacarcinus magister | reverse complement strand
TATTTCCTGTGACGTTATAGTAGTAGTAGTAATAATAAGTTAGGGTAGTCACAGGAAATGGATTGTGATTCTGTACTAAAGATATATTGCAGTGTATCAATCCTTACTATAGCTATACTTGTTTCAGTATGGCTTCAAATCAATATTAATGTGGGTAATATGGAGATAACATTAGCGTGTTCTCCTGAGGCTAATACTTACATGTCAGATAGAATTAAGGTTGCAGAATATCATGCAATATATATCAACTTCCGGAAACTTGTTAAAGCAAAATAGTTCGTGCCTCAAAATTATTAGGCTAACCTTATCTCCATGTTATCCATTAATGTTTATAAAGGAGTTATTATTAGTACACACACCTATCGTAAGGAAAGGTTGGTGGGTCCCGGGGTAATGAGGCGTTGGTGACTTGGAGTGTGTTGAAAGGCTGTCTGTCACTCCTTGGTATTGTGATAATCTTTGGGTTGATAGGCTGTCCGTTTCTCCTCTTTGGTATTGTGATAATTTTTTGTTTGATAGGCTGGTAGTTACTCCTCCTTGGTAATCTTTGAGTTGATATGATGTCCATCACTCCTCCTTGGTATTGTGATAATCTTTTGATAAGGCAAGGCACAGGTGGGCTGTAGGCTGAAGATTGCATGGTTCTCCCTCGCTTAGGCTGTCTAATGTCTTGTGTATTTCCAGACACAGTGCAACTTGTCCTTCTGTTTTCTCTTATATACCAGTTCGTAATGACGTATTAATGTTTTTTGTTTTTGTTTTTTATGCGTCATGATGTGTAAGACAGGATGTGACTGTTTGTGTGTGTGTGTGTGTATCAGAGGTGGATCTAGAATTGGATGAGATCCTTGACTTAGCCCAGCCAGGGTGGGCGGGCTGCCGTACCGTCAGGTGACTGGTTGTCACTGTCTCATCCAGGCTCCTTATCCATTGAAAGAAAAAAAATAAAACAAAAAAGGTATTGAGATTTATCATGTAATAAACACAAAAGCCTTCATATTTTTTTTCTTCTTGGCCTCTCAGATCCTGGGCTTTTGTGAAAACATTCGTGGCTTAAGCCCCAGTAGCTACCCCCTAAATCCACCACTGGCGTGTAATGTGTATATTAATTCATTTCCTTGCTAGCATGACTAATGATTAATATCCAATAGCTACAATAACTGGTATTATTTTACATCTTCACCTGAATGCTCTATGACCAAAAGTCGGTGGTTGGACAAGGTGCAGACGGCAATTTCTTTCGTAGCCACACTCCATTATGGTGAAGATGTAAAAATTTACTGAATAACAAATAGCTTTCCTGGGTAGAATTTCATATCTCAATATCTAGATTGGCTTAGAAATGTGTGCCAAATGTGGTGTTTATAGCGAAAAGGGAACAATTGGTGTAATATATTTGACTTTGCCGCTGCACTAATAATAAAAAAGGGTAAGCCAGGGTGTGGTGAGTTGAGTTATGGGTATATAATAGTTAAAGTAGATATAATAGTTATAGTAGATATAATAGTTATAGTAGATATAATAGTTATAGTAGATATAATAGTTATAGTAGATATAATAGTTATAGTAGATATTATAGTTATAGTAGATATAATAGTTATAGTAGATATAATAGTTATAGTAGATATAATAGTTATAGTAGATATAATAGTTATAGTAGTTATAGTAGATATAATAGTTATAGTAGATATAATAGTTATAGTAGATATAATAGTTATAGTAGATATAATAGTTATAGTAGTTATAGTAGATATAATAGTTATAGTAGATATAATAGTTATAGTAGATATAATAGTTATAGTAGATATAAGTTATAGTAGATATAATAGTTATAGTAGATATAATAGTTATAGTAGATATAAGTTATAGTAGATATAATAGTTATAGTAGATATAATAGTTATAATAGATATAATAGTTAAAGTAGATATAATAGTTATAGTAGATATAATAGTTATAGTAAAGGCATCAATAATAAAACTCAGTAATTTGAAGCGCTTCCTTGGTTTATTTAGAAAGGCAAACAGACTTAGATGAATTCACATACTCACAGTTTGTTAGAAATCAATACATTCCTGGATATTCTACACACACACACACACACACACACAGACACACATACAACATTTGATACTTTTAAATATATACGTAATAAAAATGTGTGTTTAACCACCAATTAAGAAGCTGCTCCGAGTTGCTACTTGGTGCATACACACACACACACACTTTGTATTCAGAACTCAAGTGATAGATATAACACAAGAAGGAGGAAGAAAGATTAAAAGAAATACATCTAACAACACTAAAAGAAGGAAGTGAAAGAGGAGACTTAATTACAATATATAAACTGATGAACAGCCTCGAGGAAACAGATAGAAAAAATTTAATATTGAGAAGAAAAGGAGACTAGATATTTGAGGAGACAAGTAAAAATTACGGTATTATTTTACATCTTCATCTGAATGCTCTAGAGATTTGAGGGTTATATTTTTACATTACCTGATGCATTCTAAGGAGGTTTTCTTGATTACATTTCCGTCGCAATAAGGGATACTTTGAATGGACTGAAGGAAGAATGTACATTAACTGAGAGAAAAACTAGACAAATATAGATACGGAGACAGGACCACACGAGTGTAACTCAGGCCCTGTATACTACAACTAGGTAAACACAATTCTTTCAAAAGTGACATAAAAAGTATATAATAAGCTTGTGTTTCGTCAGATTCCAATAGTCATAACTGAAATACTATGTTGTCACACACACACACACACACACATCATATCAATATGTAAAAAATTAAAGAGCGATTATTACTTGTCCAATTCAATAGTCATCTAACTACCTATCTATGTCTCTACTCTGATAACTACTCCTTAAGTCTGTAGAGGTTTGGGGGTTACGTACACACAAAGGTTGGACAACAGACGAATGTGTCTTAGTTGGTTTATTGCTGCAGCGTTGGTTGTACACAAGTAGACAGAGCCCAGGGAAGGTGAGCGTGTGTGTTGTCTGGGGAGCCCCGACGTGGGGCTCCCAGACGCTACTCTGGAGGTGTTGTATGTGTGTTGTCACTACATCACCCCCCTTCCCCCACAAAGAAAAAATATTACATAGTACATAGAGAAAACATTATATACAATTATTGTTTTGGTGAGGGAGAGAGGCGGCTTGGAGTGATCCTGGCGGCATGAAGTGTCGACTGCGTGGCTGCAAAGCTGCGGAGGGTGCGAGGCTACAAGGCTGTGGTGCTGCGGTTGCGTGGGCGGCAGTAGGTGCAGCACCTTGGATCAGCGGCAGGCTGGGGGTGGGGGCGGCTGCAAGGCTGCGGTGCTGCGGTTGCGTGGGCGGCAGTAGGTGCAGCACCTTGGATCAGCGGCAGGCTGGGGGTGGGGGCGGCTGCGGTGCTGCGGTTGCGTGGGCTGCAGTAGGTGCAGCACCTTGGATCAGCGGCAGGAGCTGCGAGGCTGCGGCAGGTTGAGCAGCAGCAGGGGCAGAGGCAGCGACAGGCTTCAGGAGGCCGTGGCAGGCACGGGAGGCGGCGGGTGTGGTGGCGCGTCATGTTGGGACGTGAGGCAGCGTGGGTGTGGGCGGCGGATCGTCTGTCATTCCAATGTGTGTCACTCCGGGGGTCACCAATGTAGAGGTTTGGGGGTTACGTACACACAAAGGTTTGACAACAGACGAAGGTGGCTTAGTTGGTTTATTGCTGCAGCGTTGGTTGTACACAACTATACAGATCCCAGGGAAGGTGAGCGTGAGTTGTTGTCTGGGGAGCCCACCCTGACGTGGGGCTCCCAGACGCTACTCTGGAGGTGTTGTATGTGTGTTGTCACTACAAGTCTTTCATTGACACCTGTCCATACACACACACACACACACACACACACACACACACACACACACACATCATATCATATCAATATGTCAAAAATTAAAGAGCGATTATTACTTGTCCAATTCAATAGTCATCTAACTACCTATCTATGTCTCTACTCTGATAACTACTCCTTAAGTCTTTCATTGACACCTGTCCACACACACACACACACACACACACACACACACACACACACACGAGGACATGGTTTAAAGTTGAAAAAGGAAAACTGTAGAAGGGACATCAAGAAATATAGTTTTCCTCATAGAGTTGTAGATAAATGGAACAAACTGGGCGAGGAAGTTGTGAAGGCTGGGACTGTGCATACTTTTAAGAAGAAACTAGATAAAGGATACAGAGACGGGATACCCTGAGATTACTCCCCTCCCGTAAACCACAACTAGGTAAAACTAGGTAAATACACACACACACACACACACACACACGGTCCGCTAGCGTAGTGGTTAGCGCACTCGGCTCACAACCGAGGAGGCCAGGGTTCGATCCCCTGGGCGGACGGAGATTATTTGGGTGTCTCCTTTCACGTGTAGCCCCTGTTCACCTAGCAGTGAGTAGGTACGGGATGTAAGTCGAGGAGTTGTGACCTCGTTGTCCCGGTGTGTTGTGTGCGAGTGGTCTCGGTCCAACCCGAAGATTGGTCAGTATGAGCTCTGAGCTCTTTCCATAGGGGGACGGCCGGCTGTCTCGAGAGAGACCAGCAGCAGACTGTACAGTGAATACACACACACACACACATCATATCAATATGTCAAAAATTAAAGAGCGATTATTACTTGTCCAATTCAATAGTCATCTAACTACCTATCTATGTCTCTACTCTGATAACTACTCCTTAAGTCTTTCATTGACACCTGTCCACCCCCCCCCAACCCCACACACACACACCCACCCACCCACACACACACCCAAACACACACGTGAGGATGGAGACACACACACACACACACACAAAGAGGAAATATTTAAGATGATGAAGGAGCTGGATGTCAATAAATCAATGGGACCAGATGGAGTATCAAACTGGATTTTGAAGGAATGCTGTGAGCAATTGGCTGGGAAAATTCATAGTGTGGTGGTAACATCATTGACGCAGGGAAGAGTGCCTAAGGACTGGAAAAGGGCAAATATCACACCGATATTTAAAGGGGGAAATAAGGAAAACCCGCTAAACTATAGACCAGTGTCCTTGACCAGCGTTGTGGGGAAGATGTGTGAGAGAGTGATTAAGGAGATGGATGGAGCACTTGGAGAGGCATAAAGTATTAACAAATTGCCAGTTTGGATTTAGAAAGGGGAGATCATGCTCCACAAATTTGTTATATTTTTACTCAAAAGTGATTGATGTTATTCAAGAAAGGGATGGATGGGTGGACGGTGTATACCTGGATTTAAAGAAGGCTTTTGATAAAGTACCGCATCGAAGATTAATATGGAAAATTGAAAAGTACAGAGGAATTGAAGGAAAACTACTGGAGTGGATGGAGGATTATCTTCATGATAGAGAAATGAGAACAGTAATACGTGACCAGTGTTCGTCTTGGCTCAAGGTAACCAGTGGTGTCCCACAGGGATCTGTGTTGGGACCATTAATGTTTGTGATTTACGTTAATGACTTGAGTGATGAAGTTGACAGTTACATAAACCTGTTTGCGGATGATGCAAAATTAATGAGGAAAGTTGAAAATGTAAATGACTGTATGATGCTACAAAATGACTTAAACAAGATCAATAGTTGGAGTAAATCATGGCAAATGGAATTTAACTTGAGTAAATGCAAGGTGATGGAGTTTGGTAAGAGCCAAAAGAGAGTGTGATATGATTATGAGATAAATGGTGTCAGGTTGGAGAAATCAAAAGAAGAAGTGGATTTGGGAGTGACTGTTACAGAGGACTTGACTCCAGACAAACATAGACAAAATTGCTGGTGGGATGATGAATTTATTAAAAAGGATGAGAGTGGCCTTTTCGTATCTGGATGGAAGGATGATAAAAAAGATTTTGACTTCTGTGGTACGACCGAGGTTGGAATATGCGGCAGTCGTGTGGTCTCCCCATAAAAAGAAAAATATTGCAAGGTTAGAAAGAGTTCAGAGAGCAGTTACGAAGATGGTTCCCGAGATGAGTACTTTGACCTATGAAGAGAGACTGAAAAGATTAGAAATCACTACACTCAAGGAGAGAAGGGAAAGAGGTGATTTGATAAATGTCTATAGAATGGCAAATGGTATGGAGGACATGGATAGGGAAGACTTTTTACCCTTGGATACACGGAATACAAGAGGACATGGTTTAAAGTTGAAAAAGGAAAACTGTAGAAGGGACATCAAGAAATATAGTTTTCCTCATAGAGTTGTAGATAATGGAATGAACTGGGCGAGGAAGTTGTAAAGGCTGGGACTGTGCATACTTTTAAGAAGAAATTAGATAAAGGATACAGAGACGGGATACCATGAGATTACTCCCCTCCCGTAAACCACAACTAGGTAAATACAACTAGGTAAATACACACACACACACACACACACATTATTAAAAAATCGTCCTTCCCCTTTTATTTAGACATAGCCAACTTAACATTTACACTTTGTTCACTTACATAATATTTTCTTATTCACTGCACAGACACCTTTTAAGTTATTCATTCCCACTGCTTCAATTGTAGGCCTATAACTTTTATTATTAGGCTCTATCAGTGTGTTTATTTCCCTCTCATTTGTTTATTATTATCCTTCCTTCCTTCCTTCTTTCCTTATAAAAATCTCCTTTCCTCTCTCTTCCTTCCTTCCTTATAAAAGTCTCTCTCTCTCTCTCTCTCCTTCCTTATAAAAGTCTCTCTCTCTCTCTCTCTCTCTCTCTCTCTCTCTCTCTCTCTCTCTCTCTCTCTCTCTCTCTCTCTCTCTCTCTCTCCTCTCTCTCTCTCTCTCTCTCTCTCTCTCTCTCTCTCTCCTTCCTTATAAAAGTCTCTCCCCCTCTCTCTCTCTCTCTCTCTCTATAAAAGTCTCTCTCTCTCTCTCTCTCTCTCTCTCTCTCTCTCTCTCTCTCTCTCTCTCTCTCTCTCTCTCTCTCTCTCTCTCTCTCTCTCTCTCTCTCTCTCTCTCTCCTTCCTTATAAAAGTCTCTCTCTCTCTCTCTCTCTCTCTCTCTCTCTCTTCCTTATAAGTCTCTCTCTCTCCTTCCTTATAAAAGCCCTGCTCTCTCTCTCTCTCTCTCTCTCTCTCTCTCTCTCTCTCTCTCTCTCTCTCTCTCTCTCTCTCTCTCTCTCTCTCTCTCTCTCTCTCTCTCTCTCTCTCTCTCTCTCTCTCTCCTTCCTTCCTTCATTATAAAAGCCTCCCTCTCTCTTTCATGTACAAGGTAGAGAAAAAAAATCCCATAAAATAATACTAAAAATAATTGCTTACAACCCGACCCAACCCACACACACACACACACACACACACACCACACACACACACACACACACACACACAGGACGAAACAAAGACAAAACAAATGACAATGATGAAATTATACAAAGAAGTTGAATACGTGTACTGGACATGATGTGTATAATTTCTATAACCTACTACTTTTGTTTGTAACTACACCTGCTACTACCTTCTCTTATCTCTTTCACTTTCTCTCACACACACACAAACTCAAACACACACACTCATTCCCTTTCCCTTCACACACACACACACACACACACACACACATTCCCAATCCCTTTACACACAAAAACACAAACACACATAGGCACATTCAGTTCTTCTTCCATGAGTAAAACATTTCCATCGGTTTGTTTACTCTCCAATATTTCTCGTTGATTTGCTCGAGGGTGAGAGAGCCGTCAACACCAATGTACTGGTCCGGCGTGGAGGCAATGTAGATGCAGAAGTTGTTGAGCGAGGAGGGAAGTTCAGTCTCGAGTTCTCCCATCCGGTTGGCTAAAGTGAGTCTCATCGCCAAGTATTTTGATAGATGGGCGACTGGAAGGAAAGAATTAGGTTAGGTTGGGTTTAGGTTATGTTAGGTTGGGTTGTAATTTTTGTTTGCATGTAATTTTAAAGAAGGAATTACAACACATTTGGTGGTGTAATTTCGTTATAATTTTAAGGTTTTCGTATAATATCAAGGTTTGAGTATAAATTCAAGGTGAAATTTTAAGGTTTTAGTGTAATTTCAAGGTTCAAGTGTAATTTCAAGGTGTAATTTTAAGGTTTAAGTGTATTTCTAAGGTAGGAGTTAGGGCAGGTTAGGTTAGGTTGGATTGGGTTGTGTTGGGTTAGGTGTAATTTTAAGGTTTCACGGCCATATGTTAAGCCAAATATAGGGTCTATCTTCTAGGGTCTATACTCAATTCGTTATGTTAAAATGTAATCACGGCCCTATACTTTGGGAAATACTATATTTATGGAAAGAATTCCAATACTCCTTTTTAGTCTGCTTCGGTGTGTCTTTCGGGAACCCTAAATGTAATTATTATCGTCAAATGAACTACTTACCAATTTAAAACATACCTTTGCTAGTCTGATATTTGTGAAAAAATAAGGAAAGTTCTTGTGTGCAAAATATCTCAACACGAACACAATTCGTAAATTTCTAAACACTGACGCTGCTACACCCTATATAGGAGTTCAAGTCAACATCAACACCCGGGGATGTCTGTCTTGTCAGGACCCCATGAGAAGTCTATTTGCAGTATTAGAAAACACTTTTATTGTTTGAAATGCCTATTCAGAAGTTAAATTCTTCAATGTCTCATGTATTGAGAAATTTTGACCATACATAACTTTAGTCAACGAATGTTGGTTCAGAAAAAGAAAATTAAATACAATTATTCTCTAATTACTTCCCCTTTGAGTTTTCCCATATCTTCTTCAGCTGTTGTTGAGTTCTTTGAGGCCCATAACCAGCAGAATTAAACAATGTTGGGATAATATTGAAATAAACTTAGCGTTAGGTTAGCCACGGAGGGTTAGTTAGGTTACAATTAGCCCTGCAAGGATAGGTTTGGTTAGGTTAGCCACGGAGGGTTAGTTAAGTTACATTAATCCTGCAAGGATAGATTTGGTTAGGTTAGCCACGGAGGGTTAGTTAGGTTACATTAGCCCTGCAGGGATAAGTTTGGTAAGGTTAGCCACGGATGGTTAGAGTTAGGTTACATTAGCCCTGCAAGGATTGGTTTGGTTAGGTTAGCCACGGAAGGTTAATTAGGTTACATTAGCGCAGGGATATGTTTTGTTTTGTATATTTCAAAATGGTAACTGTTATGCCGTTAGCATTGTAAAAGCATTATATCCTACCCAGAAATAAATAGTCAGTGTTTCAAAATTAGTAGGCTAAACTTATCTCAATAATCCCCCAATGTTGTTATTTCTTCCCATGCCTCTTTCTTTTTATTAATGATGCGGTAGTCATGACTCTTGTCAAACAATACACCTTTCCTCTCTTCTATAAACCTTAATAGAAAATCTCGCTCATTAGTAGTGATGTATTTCGTTCGAAATCTGTTCTTGGTTTCCATTTTTTTTTAGTTTTTAGTAGGTAGGTAGGTGACGAATGTGTGACATATGAAACACAATTTATCTTTCCCGCCCAAATTATGTAAATAAATGTTGTCGCGGCATACCAACTGTTCATCGACACCCGTATATGCTTGGAGCAGGAGTACCAACCGCTTCCTTTCCCTAAACCAGATTTTAACATACCGAGTTTGAAATTAAGGTCTGTTTACCCTTTCCACAGTGCGAAAAGTAGTACCTATAATTTGGGAAACCTATATTTGGCTTAACATATGGCCGTAAGTGTATTTCTAAGGTAGGAATTAGAGAACATTAGGTGGTGGTCGTGGTGTTTGAGTGTAATTATTTATAAAGTTTTTGGTTGTATGTATGTATGTTAAAAAAGTTAGCTAATTGCAGGTTAATGATTATAGTTAGGTGAGGTTAGGTAACAGTGGTGTATAATTAAATAAATAAGGTGTTTCAACATAATTAAATTCTCTCTAAGTGCATAACATTACATTATTCTATATAAAAATAAGTGTTTTTTCTCCTCCTCCTCCATTTCTTCCTCCTCCTCCTTTCTCCATTTCCTCCTTCCTCCTCCTTTCTCCATCTCCTCCTCCTCCTCCATCTCCTTCCTCCTCCTCCATCTCCTCCTCCTCTTCCTCTCCTTTATTCACTGGTTGCATGAGCTGTTGTTTTGATGTAGCGGATTGACGAGTCCTTCAATTCCCTTATCAACTCTTTATCTTCATTCATCTCAAGCGGGTGAGGTCGGAAGACTAACTCAATCTCACCCGCCTCTATAGGTCCCCCATCTTCACCCTCCCCCGGATTCCCATCATTACTGAATCCCGGTCCGGACTCATTCTCCGAAGTCCGTCTGGGTTTTTTCATTTTGGGTCCGAGAGTTAGGTTAGCGGACTGTGGCGTGGTTGCACTGGTGGCTGTGGTTGGTGTGGTTGAGGGTTTGCTGAGTGTGGGTGTGGGTGTGGAGGGAGCGGATGGGGTGGGTGTCGCTCCATCCTCTTGTAGTGCTTTACGGTTCTTCTGACGGGTTTGGATCTGTAATTTTAGCCCTTCTTCGATTGATGTTATGAGAGACGCATGGTTGTGGTTCTTATTTAACTTGGCAATGACTCTCTCTTGGTGTTGTTCGTATTCATCTCTATTCGGGTATATCTTAGAAATGAGCATGTCAAAGTTGGGGTCAGGACGTAGGGAGCGTTTAGATACCAGCTTCTTACGGCATGTTGGACACTCCTTGTTGCCAGAACGTAAGGCTGTTATGATACACTCCTAGGGTGGAGAAAGAGATGTATAAGGGATAGAAAGGTTTGTTATATTATCTGTTTTTTATAGATACCTTAAATGTTTTCCTGGCTTCCTATACTCACCTTAATTGTATTTCATGAAATCCTACATCAATTTAACTTGCATTCTTGCATTCTTTCATTGGGATTTTTTTCAAAATGTATTTTTGTTGTCCCTTGGCCAGTACCCTTTTAATGTAAAAAATTCTTATTATAATAACCTAAACTTTTTACATTAAAAGGGTACTGGCTAAGGGAAAACAAAAATAAGTAAAAAAAAAAATCCCGTTTGTCGCCAGACCTTGTAAAGAGGACAGTAGGAGAAATATAGACATGGGGAGGGAAGTCCAATTTAGTGTGTGCGGTGTGTTGACACTCCTCTTTTGAAAGAGTTTAAGTCATAGGCAGGTGGAAAAACAGACAAAGGAAGAGAGTTCCAGAGTTTACCAGTGTAAGGGATGAAAGAGTGAAGATACTGGTTAACTCTTGCATTAGGAAGATGGACAGAATAAGCATAAGAAGTAGAGTGTCTTGTGCAGCGAGGCCACGGGAGGGAGGAAGGGATGCAGTTAGCAAGTTCGGAAGAGCAGTCAGCATGAAAATAGCAGTAGAAAAGAGATAAAGATGCAACATTGCGACGGTGACTTAAAGAATCAAGACAGTCAGTTAGAGAAGAAGAGTTGATTAGGCGAAAAGCTTTAGACTCCACCCTGTTTAAAAGAGCTGTATGACATGAGAGCCATACTCCATACATGGGCGGATAAGGCCCCTGTACAGAGCAAGCAGCTGAGAGGGCGAGAAAAATGGACGCAGATTTCATAGGACACCTAACTTCTTGGAAGCTGATTTAGCAAGAGTAGAGATATGAAATTGCCAGTTTTGATTTTTAGTAAAGGATAGACCGAGTGTGTTTAATGTGGAGGAGAGGGGAAGTTGAGTGTCATTGAAGAAGAGGGGATAGTTATCTGGAAGGTTATGTCGAGTAGATAGTTGTAGAAATTGAGTTTTTGAGGCATTGATCAGAACCAGGTTTGCTCTGCCCCAATCAGAAACTAGTGAAAGATCAGAAGTTAAGCGTCCTATAGCATCTCGCCTTGAGTCATTTAATTCTTGTTGGATTGGGCGTCTGTTGTACGACATTGAAAAATGCAAGGTGGTGTCATCAGCATAGGAGTGGATAGGGCATTGAGTCAGATTTAGGAGATCATTGATGAATAATAGAAAGAGAGTGGGTGATAAGACAGAACCCTGAGGAACACCACTGTTGATAGTTTTAGGAGAAGAACAATGACCGTCCACTACAGCAGCAATAGACCGGTCAGAAAGGAAACTGGAGATGAAGGTACAGAGAAAAGGATAGAATCCGTAGGAGGGTAGTTTAGAAATTAAAGATTTATGCCAGACTCTATCGAAGGCTTTCCATATGTCAAGGCCGACAGCAAAGGTTTCACCGAAGTCCCTAAAAGAGGATGACCAAGATTCAGTTAGGAAAGCAAGAAGATCACCAGTAGATCGGCCTTTACGGAAACCATACTGGCAATCAGAGAGAAGGTTGTGAGCTGATAGATGCTTCATTATCTTCTTGTTAAGGACAGACTCAGAGCCTTTAGAAAGGCAGGAAATCAAAGCTATAGGGCGGTAGTTAGAAGGATTGGAGTGGTCACCTTTTTTAGGGACAGGTTGAATGTGAGCAAACTTCCAGCAAGAAGGATAGGTAGAAGTAGAGAGACACAGACGAAAGAGTTTGACCAGGCAGTGAGCGATTTTGGAAGAACAGTTTTTGAGAACAACAGGAGGGACTCCATCCGGACAGTAAGCCTTCCGAGAATCAAGGCCAGAGAGGGCCTGGAAAACGTCATAATAAAGAATTCTAATTTTAGAGATGAAGTAGTCAGAGGGTGGAGGAGTAGGAGGAATATGCCCAGTATCATCCAAAGTAGAGTTGGTAGCAAAGGTTTGAGCGAAGAGTTCAGCTTTAGAGAAAGAAGAGACAGCTGTGGGGCCATCTGGTTGAAGTAAAGGAGGAAAAGATGAAGAAGTAAAATTGTTAGAGATATTATTGGCTAGATGCCAGAAATCACGAGAAGAGTTAGAGTTGGAAAGACTTTGACATTTTCTATTGATGAAAGAGTTTTTAGTAAGTTGGAGAATAGATTTGGCATGATTACGGGCAGAAATATATAGGGCATGAGTTTCAGCAGATGGATGGCTACGGTACCGTTTGTGAGCCGCCTCTCTATCATTGACAGCACGAGAACAAGCAGAGTTAAACCAGGGCTTTTTAGCTTTAGTATTAGAGAAAGTATGAGGAATGTATAGCTCCATGCCAGAGATAATCACCTGGGAATAATTGAAGTAATTTAATAATTTCACTGGTAAACTAAACTTCTTAATCATAGTTTTGTTTAACTTTTCAATCATTTGTCTATATATATATATATATATATATATATATATATATATATATATATATATATATATATATATATATATTTTCTGATGCTTGCTTGTTCCCATTTTGCATTAACTAACTAACTAACTAACTCATCAATATATAACTTAAATAGTTTCAGGTAAGCATTCTCAAAACACAAAAGAAATAATAATAATAATAATAATAATAATAATAATAATAATAAAAAATAATAGACACCCTTACCTGATAGAAATAATAATCATAAGTATAATAATAATAAATAGACACCATTACCTGACAAAAATAATAATTATAAATAAGAAATAATAACCAATAATGTACCACCTTACCTAACAAAGGTAAATCTGCATAACTACTGCTCGGACGATATTGATATAAACATGAAGTGGTACATACTATACATAGTGTACTCAACACATCTGTCAAGGGTTCAGGCGGTGCTCGTTATTGTAAGCAAATATAGGGCATAATGTGGCAATCCGGAAAAAAAAATCTAGGGTGAAATGCCTGACTTTTGGGTAATGAAATATAAAAAGCTTATATAACCAAACTAAACCGTACTTAACCAAACCTAACATAACCTAATCTAATCATAACCTAACCTAACATAACTTGAAAGATGCTTAACCAGGTAAATAATGGTGAGCACCGTATAGTATGTATCACTTCATCTTTACATCAATATCGTCCGAGCAGTAGTTCTGCAGAAATACCAACAGAACTAATAATAAGTAAAAAATAATATCCTTTACCTGACAGAAGCGATGCAGACATTCCTTCGTGGTCATGGTATTTTTCAGCATGTCTAGGCAGATAGGACACATGAATTCAGAGTGTAAGGAGCGGGGAGACACTGCTATCTCTGTGTTTTCTGTAATGGCTTCTTGAGGTGTTTTGTGAAGCTCATATAGAGATAATTCCCATCTTTTATTGATCGCGTTCTGCTCTGTGGCTGTCATGGTGGTGGTGGTGGTGGTCTGAGGGGGTTAGAAATATATAGTGGATTATTATTGTTATTATTATTATGTTTTGTTTCTCATTCTTTCAACTGATTAACACTACTTGGAGTTTACTTGGAATAGTTTAGAGGTCATGCCTCACAGCCATGGTGATCCACCGCTGCACCCAAATCTGGTGTCCCTTTTCTTCTGGTCCACTTGATCTGGTATTGAGTTGGAGTTCCGGCATGTTGCAGTATAACCCAACACTGGAGGCTCGTCTGGTATTGCTTGAAGGAATTTGTCCAAGCCAGACTTAAACTGCTCAACCGGGCAGTCAGTGATTTCTCTCACTTGTTTTGGGAGAGCATTGAAGACCTTTGGACCCTCATGGATTAGGCTGGATGTCATCAGGGTCTTGATCCTTTGTGGTGCTGTTGTTGGAAGGCTTTTCCTCACCAACTTCCTCCCTGTCCTCTCACTGCTATATGACTAGTGTTTGGGGTGCAGGATTGGGTACCTGTTCCTCTAGGATCTTCCACAAGTATATGATGCGGTACCTGTCTCTTCTACGCTGTTGGGAGTACAACCTCAACTCCTTGAGTCTGTCCCAGTAGCTGTCTTGTGAAGGACCGTTGTACTCCTTCCAGCTGTTGGATGTCGCGTCTCATGTGGGGCGACCACAGCTGGCTGCAGTAGTCCAGCAGAGGTTGTATTAATGTCTTCCACAGGGTCAGCAAAGGAAACTGGAGATGAAGGTACAGAGAAAAGGATAGAATGCGTAGGAGGGTAGTTTAGAAATTAAAGATTTATGCCAGACTCTATCGAAGGCTTTCCATATGTCAAGGCCGACAGCAAAGGTTTCACCGAAGTCCCTAAAAGAGGATGACCAAGATTCAGTTAGGAAAGCAAGAAGATCACCAGTAGATCGGCCTTTACGGAAACCATACTGGCAATCAGAGAGAAGGTTGTGAGCTGATAGATGCTTCATTATCTTCTTGTTAAGGACAGACTCAGAGCCTTTAGAAAGGCAGGAAATCAAAGCTATAGGGCGGTAGTTAGAAGGATTGGAGTGGTCACCTTTTTTAGGGACAGGTTGAATGTGAGCAAACTTCCAGCAAGAAGGATAGGTAGAAGTAGAGAGACACAGACGAAAGAGTTTGACCAGGCAGTGAGCGATTTTGGAAGAACAGTTTTTGAGAACAACAGGAGGGACTCCATCCGGACAGTAAGCCTTCCGAGAATCAAGGCCAGAGAGGGCCTGGAAAACGTCATAATAAAGAATTCTAATTTTAGGGATGAAGTAGTCAGAGGGTGGAGAAGTAGGAGGAATATGCCCAGTATCATCCAAAGTAGAGTTGGTAGCAAAGGTTTGAGCGAAGAGTTCAGCTTTAGAGAAAGAAGAGACAGCTGTGGGGCCATCTGGTTGAAGTAAAGGAGGAAAAGATGAAGAAGTAAAATTGTTAGAGATATTATTGGCTAGATGCCAGAAATCACGAGAAGAGTTAGAGTTGGAAAGACTTTGACATTTTCTATTGATGAAAGAGTTTTTAGTAAGTTGGAGAATAGATTTGGCATGATTACGGGCAGAAATATATAGGGCATGAGTTTCAGCAGATGGATGGCTACGGTACCGTTTGTGAGCCGCCTCTCTATCATTGACAGCACGAGAACAAGCAGAGTTAAACCAGGGCTTTTTAGCTTTGGTATTAAAGAAAGTATGAGGAATGTATAGCTCCATGCCAGAGATAATCACCTGGGAATAATTGAAGTAATTTAATAATTTCACTGGTAAACTAAACTTCTTAATCATAGTTTTGTTTAACTTTTCAATCATTTGTCTATATATATATATATATATATATATATATATATATATATATATATATATATATATATATATATATATATATATTTTCTGATGCTTGCTTGTTCCCATTTTGCATTAACTAACTAACTCATCAATATATAACTTAAATAGTTTCAGGTAAGCATTCTCAAAACACAAAAGAAATAATAATAATAATAATAATAATAATAATAATAATAATAATAATAATAATAATAAAAAATAATAGACACCCTTACCTGATAGAAATAATAATCATAAGTAAAAAAAAAAAAATAATAATAATAATAAATAGACACCATTACCTGACAAAAATAATAATTATAAATAAGAAATAATAACCAATAATGTACCACCTTACCTAACAAAGGTAAATCTGCATAACTACTGCTCGGACGATATTGATATAAACATGAAGTGGTACATACTATACATAGTGTACTCAACACATCTGTCAAGGGTTCAGGCGGTGCTCGTTATTGTAAGCAAATATAGGGCATAATGTGGCAATCCGGAAAAAAAAATCTAGGGTGAAATGCCTGACTTTTGGGTAATAAAATATAAAAAGCTTATATAACCAAACTAAACCGTACTTAACCAAACCTAACATAACCTAATCTAATCATAACCTAACCTAACATAACTTGAAAGATGCTTAACCAGGTAAATAATGGTGAGCACCGTATAGTATGTATCACTTCATCTTTACATCAATATCGTCCGAGCAGTAGTTCTGCAGAAATACCAACAGAACTAATAATAAGTAAAAAATAATATCCTTTACCTGACAGAAGCGATGCAGACATTCCTTCGTGGTCATGGTATTTTTCAGCATGTCTAGGCAGATAGGACACATGAATTCAGAGTGTAAGGAGCGGGGAGACACTGCTATCTCTGTGTTTTCTGTAATGGCTTCTTGAGGTGTTTTGTGAAGCTCATATAGAGATAATTCCCATCTTTTATTGATCGCGTTCTGCTCTGTGGCTGTCATGGTGGTGGTGGTGGTGGTCTGAGGGGGTTAGAAATATATAGTGGATTATTATTGTTATTATTATTATGTTTTGTTTCTCATTCTTTCAACTGATTAACACTACTTGGAGTTTACTTGGAATAGTTTAGAGGTCATGCCTCACAGCCATGGTGATCCACCGCTGCACCCAAATCTGGTGTCCCTTTTCTTCTGGTCCACTTGATCTGGTATTGAGTTGGAGTTCCGGCATGTTGCAGTATAACCCAACACTGGAGGCTCGTCTGGTATTGCTTGAAGGAATTTGTCCAAGCCAGACTTAAACTGCTCAACCGGGCAGTCAGTGATTTCTCTCACTTGTTTTGGGAGAGCATTGAAGACCTTTGGACCCTCATGGATTAGGCTGGATGTCATCAGGGTCTTGATCCTTTGTGGTGCTGTTGTTGGAAGGCTTTTCCTCACCAACTTCCTCCCTGTCCTCTCACTGCTATATGACTAGTGTTTGGGGTGCAGGATTGGGTACCTGTTCCTCTAGGATCTTCCACAAGTATATGATGCGGTACCTGTCTCTTCTACGCTGTTGGGAGTACAACCTCAACTCCTTGAGTCTGTCCCAGTAGCTGTCTTGTGAAGGACCGTTGTACTCCTTCCAGCTGTTGGATGTCGCGTCTCATGTGGGGCGACCACAGCTGGCTGCAGTAGTCCAGCAGAGGTTGTATTAATGTCTTCCACAGGGTCAGCATTGTGTGTTTCTCTCTGGTGGTGAATGTTCTGAGGACCAGCTTGCCATGCCCTTGGTTTTCCTCACTATCTCAGCAATGTGGTAGCTGAAGGAGCAGTCATCACTGAGGTTTACTCCCAGGCATTTAACATGTGGCTGAGATAAGATTTCCTGGCCCCCTTCTGTATGTAAATTTGTAGTTTCCTTGATGTTCTGGTTTGGTCCATGCCTCAACATTTCAAATTTGTTTTCATTAAAGGTCATGTTACTTGTTGCTGCCCATTCATATACATAGTCGAGGGCTTGTTGAAGGTGTGATACATCTTCCACAGTGGTAACAGGGAGACTCACAGTGGTGTCATCAGCAAACGAAGAGAGGAATGAACTCCCCACCCTACCGCCAATGTCTCCCATGTGGATCAGGAAGAGAAGAGGGCCCAAAACTGATCCCTGTGGGACTCCACTGATTACCTTAGATGCCTCTGATCTGTGTCCAGCCACTGTGACAGTTTGGAGACGTCCCGTGAGGAAGGCATGAATCCACACTCCCAGTTTTCCTGTAATTCCGAGGCTTTTGATTTTGTGGAGTAAGATGTCGTGATCCACCTTGTCAAAAGCTTTGGCAAAGTCAAGGAACACGACATCCACATTTTTTCCCTCGGCCAGGTTCTGTAGTGTCCAATCATAATGTGCCAAGAGTTTTGATAGGCAAGACCTTCCCTTTCTGAAGCCATGTTGATTTTCATTTAGTAGTTAGTGATCTTCCATATATTTAATAATATTGTTCTTGGCACATTTTTCAAAGATTTTGACAAGGTGAGATGTAAGGGCTACTGGTCTATAGTTTTTTGGATCGCTCCTGTCACCACCTTTATAGATTGGGCACACGCTGGCTTTTTTGAGCTGCTCTGGGACCACTCCGGTATCAAGGGAGCACCGCCACAGTTTCTGTAGTGGATGTGCCAGCAATTTTCCACACTTGAGGAGCAGAATAGCTGGCACCCCATCTGGACCAGCTGCTGAGTTAGGTTTTAATTCCTTTATGGCTCTTTCTATGTCCTCTGCAGTGAAGGTCATGTCTGCAATATGTGCCTGGTCTGCATCAACAGTGAAAAATTCAGTGGGATTGTGTATGACGTTTTGTAATTTTGGAGCACTAAACACACTATTATATTATATTATTATTATATTTGGTCCATCAATATGTTGCCCTCATGGTTTTTCAATGGACCAATCTGTGTTTTCACTTTCAAAAATCTTTTGCAAAAACTGAAAAAGTATTTGGGGTTACGTTTGATGTTGTTTACAGCTCTATTTTCTTCTCTTGTCCTTTGGTTAGTATGTGATTGTTGTAATTGCTGTTCAACTTTAACTATTCTTGCCAAAAGCGTTCCTTTCCGTTCTTCGTTCTTTGCATTTCTCAGTTGTTTGTTGAGTGATGATCTCCTCATAAGTATTTTTCTGTCTTTCGGTATGTTTGAACGTCTACTTGTCTGGTGCCTCTTCATTGGGACATGATCATGACATATCTCCAGTAGCTTGGTAGTTAGGGATTGAAGCATGACGTTTGGATCATTACCTTCCAGAATTTGTTCCCATTCTACTTCACCAACTCTGTGTTGTATTTCTTCCCAGTTTATATTTTCACTGAAAAAATCATAAACGGTGAGAGAGAAGATTCTGCCATGCAGATTTCTGATCTTTCTGTTCTATTCTTTCTATATGCTGTGTTTATTGTGATCAGATTATGGTCAGAGAAAATGGTCTTCTCTACTTGGTAATTGCTAATTGAGTCTTGATTGTTGGTAAAGAAGAGATCCAGGATGTTGCTATGTCTGGTAGGAATTTCTAATTGCTGTGTGAGGAATGCTTTGTCTGCTATTTCCAACAGAAGTTTAGCTTGTGTCTGATCCTCGAGTGTGCCGCCACAGATATTTCCCTCAGGCCATTTGATGAATGGGAAATTGAAGTCCCCACAAAGTATTATGTCTGGCGTGGGACGTGGTAGGCCATTTAATAATTTTGTTATATTTTCCATTGCAGACTTAAAATTCTGTAAGGAACATAGAGGTGGGCGGTAACAATTGATTACTATGACATCAGTTGAAATAATGTGAACTGCAATTAGTTCTACTTGTCCATCTGAGTGATGTAGTACTTTCTTTGCATTCACAGACAGATCATTTCTGACATAAATTATTACTCCTCCATGGCTCCTTGTTTCTCTATCCACTCTAAATGGCGCATAGTTCTTTATATTAATTTCTGCATCTTTTACATGACCTCTTAGGTGTGTTTCTGTCAAGGCAATAAACATTGGGTTCTCTTCCATTGAGAGTTCTTTAAGGAAAGGCACTTTGCTTTGATTAGATTTTGGATAGAGACCTTGAATATTGCCCATAATGATGTTTTCTAGTGGGCAGAGAGCCAAGGAAGATTTTGGTTTGGTGGAGGTGTTGGCCATCCTCCTTTGTTGGTGTCCTTCAGTAGGTTGGATAACAGCAATGTTTGATTCTCCATTGCTCTGATTAAATTGCCCATGTCTGACCTCATTCCGGTCACCATTCCTAAAAAAGATTCATTACCCGGTGGGACAGGGCCTGGCGGTGGTACAGCTGTACATTCCATGTTGGCACTTGATGAGCTTGATTGGGTGGCACCACCAGTCTGAGGAGCAGGTGATTTCGTCTTCCTCCTGGTGCCTTTAACGTGTAGGAACTTACAGGTTTCTACTAGGCATTCATTATTCCTAATTGAGTTACGACACATTATTGGGTGAAACATGGTACAATCTCTTCCTAGTCTGCATCCATTCTCCCCTCTTATTCCATGGTTTAGAAATCTGAGACATGACTTTGGGTGCCTCAATTTACATTCCTTGCCTGTAGAGCCATGCTTACATATTCCTTTACGGTAATATCGACAAACTGGCATTACTCGGTGTTTCTTCATATGATGTTGGTCCAGTGGGTACCTGCTGGTTTGCTTGGATTCCGTTTGGAGTACCTATTGCCTCAGTTTGGTTGGTACTGTTGGTTATGCTACTCACAGTAATATTTGGTGTGTCAGGGGTAGGTAAGTCCTGACTGCCACTGAGGTGCTGGTGTGGTTCTTCTTGTCCTTGTCCTGGTGTAGGTGGTGTATTTTCTGTTGCCTCCTTTGGCATTTGAGCAGGGGGAGAAGGGGGTTGGTTGTCAAGTGTGACATTATTTTGGTCCTCTTCCTCCCTATCTTCTTTCTCACTTAAGAGACACTCATTCAACTCACTGAGGAGGTCATTGTAGTTTTCGTATCCTTGTGCGGTGCAGGCCATACACACATGCTTCCTATTTGAGTTTGTGAGGGCTATCATGACATAGTCTGGTAGTTGTGTACAACTGTAGTGTGTCCACATTAAACAATTACCACATTTCATACCAGTTTTGCAGTTCCTTTGACATACAGTGCAGGGATAGATTCCAGTTTCCTGTTTGTTTACATCGCCGGAGGCAGCCATTTTGATGACTCTTTGGATTACCACTTCTATTTTCACTTATATTGGCACAATGGTTATATATTTTGCCTTAAGGCCAATATAAATGCAGTCACTGCATATTCATGGAACACTGTAGACGAAGATTGAAATGGTGCTTGCAATATTTCCCAGGAAAAATAGGAAATAAGCGAGAGCAATTTTCTCCGACCTAACCTGACCTGACACTCCATAACACTACTATTACTACTACTACTAACACTGCTACTGCTACTACTATTTCTACTACCACCACCTCAATCACACACACACACACACACGCATAAATCACACTAAAACAATGAAAGAATAATACTTACACTACGTATTTATCCACACAAGAGGGTCAACATACAGGTCCTCTCTCTTGTTTGAAAGGTCCTGAGGATCCATCCTGTCAGTTTGCTGGCTGTTTTGGTGGCGCAATTTATATGGTGGGAGAAGGTTCCATCTGCACTCATAGTAACTCCCAGGTCACGCACGTGTTCTTTTGGTGCGATGTTTTGCTGGTGGGCCTGGTAGCTAGTGTTCTGTTTGGTGCCATTTAGTGGCCCATACCTCATCAGTTCAAATTTCTCGTTATTCATTTTCATGTTGTTGGTATCAGCCCAGTCGAGGAGACGATTTAGATCTTCTTGTAGCAGAGCCACATCATCCTCTGTTTCTATCTTCCTCTTCACCCTCGTATCGTCAGCAAACGATGTGGCCTGAGAGTGCTGGAGTTCATTGTCTATGTCTCCAATCATGATTAGAAACAAAAGGGGTCCTAGTACCGACCCCTGTGGAACCCCACTTGTCATGTCACTTGGGTCCGAGAGGTGTCCCTGGACTGATACTTTCTGTTTCCTGTCTGTCAAGAAACTGTGCATCCACTTTCCAAGGTTCCCCCCTATGCCAAGGTCCCTTAGTTTATGGAGAACAAGGCCATGGTCAACTTTGTCAAATGCCTTGGCGAAATCTAAGTAGATCACGTCGACATTTTTACCCTTGCCAATATCTTCTAGTAGGGCCTCCTGATGGACCAGTAGCTGTGACAGGCAGGATCGGCCCTTTCTGAAGCCATGTTGCCCCTCATTAAAGGCATCAATCTTGTCCATGTACTCAGTCAGTCTCCCCTTCACAACCCGTTCAATTATTTTGATTATGTGGGAGGTCAGTGTCACCGGTCGATAATTTTTGGCCAGTCCTTTGTTTCCCCCTTTGTGGATTGGAGTCACTATACTTTCCTTCAGGGATGAGGGGACTGTGCCAGTAGCCAGGGAGTTGGTGGCTATTAGATTCAATGGTAGTGCCAGTTCATCTTTGCAGGTTTTCAAGAACTGTGCACTAAAGCCATCTGGGCCTGCTGCTGAGTCCACGGCTATGGCATCAATGGCTTTGATTATTTCATCATTTCTTGGATTGATGTCTGTCAGTTTTGGTGTTGGTGTGGCCGCCTGTTTGAAGAAAGCTGCGGGGTCGTCCACAATTTTGTTGGGGTTAGGTACACTGAAGACACCTTCATATTGTGTCTTGAGGATACATGCCATTCTCACTGGGTCACTCACTAGGTTTACTTCGTCGTCTTCTAGTGGGCCTACTGCCAATATGTTTCTTGACTTCTTGTTACCATATGTAAAGAAGAACTTTGAATTATCTTTTAAGTTATGAACTGCCTGTAGTTCTTCTCTCCTCCTCTGATCTTCATGGGACTTTATTAGCTTATTTTCTATTTCCTGGATGGCCTCGTGCAGTTTGGAGGCTTTGTGGTGTGGAGGATTTTTTGCCAGCTTGGCTTTGCAGAGGCTCCTCTTTCTCATAAGAATGCGTCGGTCTTTTGGTATTTGTTTTTTCTATTTTGAAGAACTTTTTGGTGGGATGTAGGCTTCGCATATTCTACTGAAAGTGGAGAGCATTCTTTCAACACTATCGTCTGCCAACACTGACGCCCAATCAACTTTCAGTTTATCCTTAACTTCGATCCAGTTTATTTCCTTATGGTAGAAATTTAGTTTCGCCAAACCTGATTGAACTTTGCATCCGTGTTGTGCAGACTCGTTGATTAGTGCATTAATTGTGACCGTGGCTTCGCAGATTTTGTGGTCCGACATGGTGGTCTGGAATAGTTGTGTATTATTCCATGGTTGTTGCTTAAAATCAGGTCTAGGATGTTTGGCCCTCTTGTCGGTTTGGTTACAAATTGTGTCAGAAATTTGGTCTCCATGAGGGCTGTCAGCTTCCTAGCTTGATGTTTTTCTTCTGCTGTTCCTCCCTCCACCTCCAGTGACTCCCAGTTCACATGGGGAAAGTTGAAGTCCCCAAGTAATAGAAATTCTGTGTCTGGGGCTGGCAGGTGTTCTAGTATGTTGTTAATTCTATTAGTAATTTCCTCAAATAGTTCCTGAGTGGTATTTGGGGACCTGTATACTACAGTTACCACAAGGTTTATTTCCTTTATTTATTTCCTTTAAGTGCTACGCTATATTCAGAGAGAGAAACATATGGGTGCTATGTGACGAATGTGAAGAAAAGGTATCAAAAGAGTGGGGAATAGAAGAGGAGGTGGAAGATGCTGAGGAAGAAGAGAACACAGAACATGAGGAAGATGAACAGCCCAACAAGGAGAAGGAAATTTCTAACGACAGCTGCATGGCTATACCCCAAAGTATAGGAGAAGAAGGATACCTAGACCATGCGTATGCAGAGAAGGGAAAAACAGGTCAGAAATCAAAATACAAGCAAGCAATGGATGGAAGAAGGCCGGCAGACAACAGCCTTAACCCCGAGGAGGAGGAAAGATCAGCAGACATCAGCCAGAACACCAGGGAGGAAAGCAAGAAAGAGGTAATATCAGCGGATATCAGCCAGGCCCCCAGAGAGGAAAAGGAGGTAAGACCAGTAGACACCAGCCAAAACACAGAGGAGAAAAAACAAGGCTAGCGTGCCTTACCGAGAGAACACTGTATCTGCCAAGTGGATGTACCAAGAAGATGAGTGCCACAGGAGAGCTAAAAAGAGTGCCACAAGAGAGCCAAGAAGACTGCAGTAGTTATGCAAACTGTTAGGCGAGTGGGAGGTGGTAGTGGAGCTCCTCATCAATTCGTCAATTCTTTGCAGGAAGTTGTAGAAATTGCTCATAAGGGTGTACTGGTCGTATCTGTGCAGTAAAAATCACAAAATTGATACAAGAAGTGTGAAAACAAGGAACTCAAGAGGTAGAGGTGGAGCATATGGTCTTGGTGGGAGAGTGCTTACCCCACCACCACAACAGCAACAACAAAGGAAACAGAACAGCAAGGCCCTCAACAACACCCCATCAGCAACTAGAGGTTGTATGAGTAGGGACAGCAGAGCACAGAACACTGGCATCACTGAGGAGGACCATAGATGTAAAGGTGGGATTCAAGGGTGCATTTATCAGCCTAATGATAAGTCAGGAACATGTGATTGGATCAGTTGTGATGGCTGCTCCCAGTGGTTTCATTGTGAATGTGTAGGAATGTCGAAGGAAGTGCTTGCATATTTTGAAATACAAAAGAAGCCATATATTTGTAATCAGTGTTCAGAGGATGTGCCAAACCTTGATTGATTTGATTGATTGATTGATTGATGTTGTCTAGAGGATAATTCCTCAGAGCCGTAGTGTTCTACCGCTGCTGCCGGCCCCAGCATCCCTAAGCAATAGGGTTGCTTGGTCCGGTAAGGAGTTGGTGGGTGCCCTGCAGAAAGCTGTATAGCCTGGCACCGGTGGTCTGTCTGGCACAGTCTGCAGGTACCTATCCAAGTGAGACTTAAATTTGTCCACAGGGCACCCAGTGATGTCTCTAGTTTGTCTTGGGAGGTTGTTGAAGAGCTTGGGCCCACTGTGGGGTAGGCTGGCAGAGAGGAGGGACTTTAGTCTAGTTGGTGCCTGGGTAGGGGGTGCTCTCCTGAGACATTTCCTTACTGTCCGTTGACGTATGTGTGCCTCCACTTTGCTGGTGTTGGAAGGGTTTGGTACACGTCCTTCCAGGATCTTCCATATATATATTATGGAGTACCTCTCTCTGCAGCATTGTTGGGAGTAGAGGCCAAGTCTTTTCAATCTTTCCCAGTATGACAGCTCCTTATGCCTCTTATTTGTCTTGTATATGACCGCTGCACTGCTTCTAGGGCCTGGATATCCATGGCCTTGCAGGGAGACCACAGCTGACTACAGTAGTCCAAGATGGGCTGGACTAGTGCTCTCCACAGGGTCATCAGGCACTCTTCTTCGTGGGAGTAGAAAGTTCTGAGGATCCACCCTGCTATCCTTCTGGCTTTCTTTGTGGTTTCCTTGATGTGGTGTTGGAAGGTGCTGTCAGCATCAAGGTGAACACCCAGGCATTTAACATGTTGGCTGCTGGGTATCACCTGTTTGTCACTTGATAGCAGGGAGGTGGTGTTGAGGATCTCATGATGTGTGTCACTCCTCAGTAATTGAAATTTGCTGTCATTGAAGGACATGTTCATTTCGACCCAGTTGTAAATTTTTGATAGATCCTCTTGTAAAAGGTTGATGTCCTCTCTCGTCTTGATGTTTTTACTGATGTTAGTGTCATCGGCAAAGGAAGCGGTAATGGAGTGGGAGACTTCCTTATCTATATCCCCTATTAGTATGAGGAAAAGTAACGGGCCAAGTACAGACCCTTGGGGCACACCGCTCACAACACTGTGATCCTCTGATGTGCCTCCATTTGCTGTCACTGCCTGTGTTCTTTGTGTAAGGAAGTTGAATAGCCACAGGCCCACTCTTCCGTCTATTCCGAGGCCTTTGATCTTGTGCAACAAGATGCCGTGGTCCACCTTGTCAAAGGCCTTCGCAAAATCCAGAAAGATGGTGTCAACATTATCGCCTTGGGCAAGGTGGTGGAGGAGTTTGTCGTGGTATGCCAGGAGTTGTGATAGGCAGGATCTGCCTTTCCGGAATCCGTGCTGGCCGGTGTTCATCAGATCTCCCTCTTCCAGGTAGGAGTAAATTTTGTTTCGAGCTATTTTCTCAAATATTTTCACCATGTTTGAGGTGAGTGCTATTGGTCTGTAGTTCTTTCCTACACCTTTGGACCCTCCTTTAAATATTGGTGTTATTGTGGCCATTTTTGCTTGGGTTGGTACTTTGCCTGTGTCTAGAGAGTGATGCCACAGCAGGTAGAGTGGATGTGCTAGACTCTCTTTGCATTTAATTAATAGATTTGTTGGTATGCCATCTGGGCCTGGTGCAGAGTTCATTTTGAGTTCTTTGATTGCTTTTATCATGTCTTCTTTAGTGAATTCTATGTCGTGTAGGCCTGGAGTTGTTTCATGTGATGATGCTGGTAGACAAAACAGTGTGCTTGGGTCTGTTACTTTCTTGGTTTTGTCGGGTTCACTGAAAACTGACTGGTATTGTCTGGCAAGGGTTTTGCATATTTCCACTGGGTTTTCTTCTAGTTGTCTGCTTGTTGTTATAAGGGGTCCAATTGTTGCACAGGCTTTTGAAAATTTCTTTGCATAGCTGTAAAAGTAATTGGAGTTGAGTTTTATGCTTGATATTGCTTTGAATTCCTCTCTTTTTCTTTGCTGTTCATGGGATTTCAGGAGATTTTCTTCTATATCAGCGATTTGGGTCCAGATAACTTGTCGCCTATCTTCTTTTTCTGTTTTACTCAGTTTTTTGTGCAGCTTTGTCCTTTTTCTCATGGATATTCTCCTGTCCCTGGGTATCTGAGTTCCTCTGCCTCGCTTCCGCTTCCTTTGGGGAATGTATTTCTTGCAGGAATTCAGTAGTTCTGTTGTAATTTTCTGCATCATGGTGTCTGGATCTTGGTTTTGTAGTTTTCCATCCCAGTCAAATGATGTTAATTCTTATCTGAGTTCTTCCCATTTGGCTTCTTCATTGTTAAAGTTGAGAGCTCTGAATCCTTCTTCCTCCGTGGTGTTTCTGTGATTTTGTTTTGCTTTCTTGTTCTTTGCCAGTGTTACTGTAATGAGATTGTGGTCGGATAATTTTGTTTTTTCAGTTCTGTATCCGTGGATAATTTCTTGGTTGTTTGTTAGTAGCAGGTCAAGAACATTGTTTCCCCTGGTTGGTGTGAGTATTTCTTGACTCAGGAAGAGTTGTTCCATGAGGTCTCGTAGTATTTTAGCTTGTTGTTGGTCCTCTCGGCTCCCTCCCTCTATGGTCCCTGCTGGCCATGTCATGATGGGAAAGTTGAAGTCTCCTGTAATTACAATGTCTGATGTTGGGAGGAGTAGTGGTTCGATCTTTTGTTGTGCCATTCTGATAATTTCACTAAAGTTTTCTTTGTCGCACAATGGGGGTCTATAGATGTTTGCAACGACCAGATTAAGTTTCTTTATTTGTAGCACTAACACTTCTGCTTGACCATTAGAATATGCTAGCAGGGTATCAGTATTGGATGCCAGGTCGTCTCTTACATATGTTACGGTGCCTCCGTGTGACCTGTCCTTTCTGTCTGCTCTGAAGACTGTATAATTTCTCATTTGTATCTCTATGCTGTTTATTTCTTCACATAGGTGGGATTCGGTAAAAGCAATGAATGCAAAATCTTCTTGGTATGCTAAGTCACACAGAAAAGGTATTTTGTTTCTATTTGTTTTTGAGTATAGGCCTTGAATATTTCCCATAAGGAAGCACTCTAGTGGCCCTTTACCGCTGCCAGCCAGGGGTACATTGGCGTTGGTAGTTGAGACAGAGCTGGTTGCTTTCCCATTATGTTGTGAAGCATCACTCCTTGTGTGTCTACTATTTTTGACAGATTTGCCATTGTTGTGTGTATTTCCTTGAGTGCTATTAAAAAATGGTTGGAGTTTGTGTTGGTAGAGGTTTGTTGTGGTCCTGGTGAGAGTGGCTGGTAATAAGGTGTGTGCTGGGACCCTACAGAGGTTTGCTGATGCATTTGTGTTGCATTATTTCCCGGCACTTGCGTCTGCATTACTCTCTTTGTTCCACTGATGTGGGTGTAGGTACATTTTCTGTTTAGACACATGTGTTTTTGGATAGAGTTTCGACACAGGTAGTAGCTGCAGTCCCTTCCTAATATACAGCCCCTTGGATCCCTTGGGCCGTGGGATATTAGTTTTTGGCACGGCTTGGGGTGGCTGTATTTGCAATTTTTTCCACTTACCCCATACCTACACGTTCCTCTCCTGTAGTAACCACATACCCTGGAAGACCTGCTTCCTTGTGATGGTGGGCTTCTATTCATATTGGGGCTAGTTGTCGTAGTTGTCGTTGGGGTATGGGTACTACCTGAGTTGTTGGGTGGTTGTGGTGGTGGAGTCCACGTGTCTGTGTTTGTCACTGTTTGGTTGGGGGCTGCTGGAGCACCAGTTCCTGGCTCAGTATATGTTTCCTCTTGGCTCAGGCTGTTGTTTTGTGCTTCATCACCGTTGCTTGGGTCTTGATTTCTTGTATTTGGAGTGGTCATCTCTTTCTCTTTTTCCATGTCATCCTCAATTTCCTCTTGCCTGTCGCTGTAGTTGGCAAAATTGTGTTTCACGCATGTGTGGCACATGTACTTTCTGCTGGTCTTGGTGAGGGTGACTATGCAGTGTATTGGGAGTTGTGTACATGTGTAATGTGTCCACATTTGGCAATCATTGCACTTTATCCCTGTTTGGCAATGTTCCTGGCAAACAACACAAGGGTAAATTTGGTTGGCCGTGGACTCAGGGGTATGCTGGGTGGGAGCAACATGGCTGTTGTTTACCTGCTGGTCAGCCCTGTGGTTCTCCATCATCCTGATTTTCGCTTATTCTCTCCTTTGTTCTCGGAATTTCTTTGTGTTAAGGATTATATATACAATTATTGATGTGTTATGCGTCGTTGTGGTTCCGTCCCTGCCCCCTGTAGCTAAAACAAATAGAGGAACCACAGCAACAACAAACACCTGTTACTATGCTCCTTTTTAAAGCAAAGGATTTTTTGAAAGACCTTGGTGGCAAAATGGCTGAAGTGGAACAACAAATGGCAGGGATAAACACCAAAGTTGAATTGTTGGAGGAAAAGACAGATTACAAAGTGAACAAGGATTTCAAAGAGGCGGTATGGGAGCAGATAAATGAGTTCAAGGCAGATGAAGAAGAGAAGTACTAAAGACGATCAAACCTCATCATTAAGGGAATGGAAGAGTCAAGGGCTAATGACCCAATTGACAAGAAAAATGAAGATGCACAAAATGTGGAAAAATTAGTTAAAGATTGGGGTCAATGAAGAAATTGAGATTAGGTTGCTGACTAGGCTAAACCCCCCAAGAACTCGAGGGAATCTGGGTCAACAGGTGTGTTGTAAGATTTCTTAAAGTAGTCCTTAGGAACAAAGACCTAAAATGGAAGATACTAAAAAAACATAAAGAAGCAAGTGAAAATGCATCTGTTAATGACAACATACAAATAGTACCAGATTGAACCTACAAGGAGAGACAGGACCATGCAAAACTAGCAAAGGAACGTGATGAAAAGAACAAAAATCTCAATATGAATGATGCCAGGTGAAAAAAGTGGATAATATCCAGAGGAAAACTAAGGCAAGTGCCATTGCCAGGACGTACCAGCGACCAAAAGCCACAACACGGAAGCAGACCGAGATCACCAACCAACACATGTCCCTCTTCAAGGGAAAATTTGGAAACAATGTGTCAGGACCAGGAAAGCCTGGTGGGAGTTCCGACAAGTCACTAGTAAGACTAAAAGCCCTCAAATGTACATACACCAATGCAGACGGTATTAATAATGCTTGTAAAAGTGACCAATTAGCATTAGTTGTAAATAGGGAAAAACCACATTTTGTATTTATTACTGAAACTAAATTTAGGCCCAAAGATCTGTCTGCTCAGTGTTTTGATTGTGACTCGTACACAGTCTACAGGAAGGAGAGAGAATTTCAGTGTGGCGGTGGTGTGGCCATACTCATCAGGAAGGATATTCCCTCATCAGAATGTTTAAATGAAGCATGGACAAACAACGAAACTGTTGCTTGTATAATAGAAGTGGAAGAGAGCAAAATTCTTCTGGTTTGTAGCTACAGACCACCAAATGCATCAAGTGAGTACAACGAGAGCATCAGGCAGACACTTATAGCAATAGGAAATAGTCATATGGACCAAGTGCTAGTATGTGGTGACTTTCCAGGCATGGTCACCATATAACAATGGAGACATCAGGAGACTGGAACAAGTACAGCGTAGAGCCACAAGATTAGTCCCGGAGCTGACAGGACTTGTATACGAACAGAGATTAACCCAGCTGGGTCTCACCACACTTGAAGAATGCAGGATTAGGGGTGACATGATTGAAACTTTTAAAATCCTGAGGGGTTTCGACAAAGTTGGTGGCGAGCAGTTTCTACAATTAGCTCCCAGGAGTCAACACACACAGTCTGAAGCTAATGAAACCATGTCACAGGACCACCAAGAAGAATAACTTTCAACGCAAGAATTGTAAATAAATGGAACAGTCTCACTGAATGGGTAGTAAACAGTGCCAGTATAAATGTGTTTAAAAATAGATACGACCAGTTTGAGACTGATGGAAAAATGAGAAGAGGCACCTCTTATGAGCTTTGACTCTCTTGCCTCTTTACTATCACTAAGGTAAGCAAACAGGTGCCACAGGGCTACAGGGGCTACTGTCATCAATGCTCATTCAAGCAGATCACATGCAACCTTCTCCATGCATGTTGAACTAAGAAATAAAAAGGAAGGATTGAACCTGACCAAGGAGTCAAGGCAAGAATGGATCCCGCCAAACTATCACTACCAACGCTTCAATACTATCCTAAGTTGCCACCTTCTCCACTGGCACTACAGGCACTGAGGAGGAAGAGAATGGCACTATAGAGCAAATGGCAGAAGAGTTTGCAAGGGGAAACACCAGTTGAAAACAACCAAAACCCCAGAGTAGAGAAAAAGCAAGTAGAAAGACCAGCAGACACCAGACAGAAGCCCAGAGTGGAGAATGTAAGAGGTCAGAGTGGGCAGAGCAGTACTGGAGTTGAGACAACCTGACTGGGAGTAGAACACCTGGCTTGGAAGAAAATTATGCACAGTAATACAATTTATATGAAAAAAGATGATAAGATGAAAAGAAGAGTGTGGTTATTTGGAGACAGCATTCTGAGAGGAATAGGGAGGGAGATTGACTCTCTATCAAGAGGATATTATGAAGTAATTGACAAATGCAAAAGTGGAGCAAGCATCAGAGACATCAGAAGAAATGTAATTGAAAACTTTAGCGAGTTAGAATCTGATGACTTAGTAGTGATAGGTGGAGGAGGAAATAGGCTTGAAGAAATAGGGGAGTAGAAAACTGTACACTTATTTGAAAATATGGTGAAAATTCTGAAGGGAAAAGTAAAGCAAAGCCCCCTTATAATGTGCATACCCATGAGACGCAGAAATGAAACCCGGCGTTTTGGTACACTGAGAAGAAAGGTGAATAGGGAGTGTGTGAAGAAGGTAGAGGAGTGGGCATGTGATGGTCTCCAGTTGTGGGAGGGTTTGGACTGGAATGAAGTGTGGGGTCCTGATGGAATCCACTTATCAAACATTGGAAAAGTTTGGTTAGCTTGGAACTTGGTAGAATGAGCGCAGTTCAAGGAAGCGACCCAGTCCCAGCAATAGCAGAAGGCGAGGAGAGAAGAAAATATGCTGTTTGCCTTCCTAAACATTAGAGGATGGAACAAAGAAAAGTGGAGAACCCTGATTGAAAATGGGAAAGAATATAGTGTTATAGGAATAGCAGAAACTGGATGGCATGACAGCATTGAATGGAGTGAAGGCGGTTGGTTAGGTGTTGGAAAAGGAAGGAAAATAGGAGAAAAGAAAGGAGGAGGTGTGGGAATAGTGATGAGAGAAAAGGAGGGTAGAAAACTAACAGAAGTAAAGTTAAGCAGTGACATAGAAAACTAGCTTATCTATAACAAGGGAGATATAATAACAGTGAAAGTCACAGAACAGAAAGACGTGTGGTGGGTGACAGTTGTGTACATGTGAGTGGAAGGACGGGATAACTACGAGGATAACAGGAAGTTGTACAACGCTTTGCTGGAAACCAAAGAAAAGGTTGGTAAGGACAAGTGGATCATAATGGGAGACCTGAATGGACACATTGGCCTAATGAATGAAAAAGTGAATACCAATGGTCATATGATTCTAGACTTTATAGAAAAAACAGGATATAGGATAAAGAATTGGGAATTAGAAAACCCTGTGACATGGAGATAAAAAAAAAATGAATCCGCTATAGACTATATTCTGGTGAATGATCAAATAGGAAAACTACAAACTAGGATGTGGAAAAATGAGGACATAGACATATCAGAGCATGTCATGATAGGCATCTCCTGCAGAAAGAATAGGACATGTAAAGTAGCCAAGAAAGAAGTGTGGAAAGAAAAATGGAATATGAGAAATGTTGACTGGTCAGGATACAGTGATGAAATGGATCAGGTCTTAAGTGGAGACACACAGCGGGG
Organism: Metacarcinus magister; assembly: GCA_029783475.1. Classification (NCBI taxonomy): domain Eukaryota; kingdom Metazoa; phylum Arthropoda; class Malacostraca; order Decapoda; family Cancridae; genus Metacarcinus; species Metacarcinus magister. The sequence continues at coordinate 5,800 of JAPQNM010000165.1, read as the reverse complement.
AGACGAAATAGATGATGAGGAAAAAGGGTTAAAGGAAACCATAAAACAAGTGGCAAGGAAAAAAGTAGGAATGAGAAAATTCAAAGTAGGAAAAGCAAAACTTAAAGGCTGGTGGGACAAAGAAGTAGGAAAGGCAATAGAGGATAAGAAGAGAGAAAATTGAAAACAAAGGAGTTTGACAAAAATGATGAAAAAGTATGGGAAGAGATATGAGAAGGAATGGACAGAAGCAGAGAAAACAGCCCAGATTGTTATCAGGAAAAAGATAGGGAAATGAGAAGAACAAGCACAGGCTTTAAACAACATGCCTTGCAGAGAAAGAGAGAAGGAAGGTTGAAGACTGAAGAGAAACCTTGGCGGAACCCAGACCCACCAAGAAATTAAACTAAAAACTGGTGACAAAGAAATAACAAGCGAGAAGGAAATAATATCAGAAATAGAACATTTCTGGAAAAAGGTGGTATGGAAAAAAGAGGAAACGGAAACAGGGGAAAACTAGTAATCTACAGTGAGGAAGGAGAGATGGAAAATATACAAATTGAGGCTGAGGATGTAAATGCTGCAGTTAAAGCAATTAAAATTGGAAAAGCTAGTGGAACAGACGGTATAACCGGGGAATTCATTAAGTATGGAGGTGAAGCCCTGAAACAAAAACTACTCAAGCTATTTAAGGAAATATTACAGAAAGGAGAGGTACCACAAGACTGGCAAAAAAGCAGAATAACTTTGATCCACAAAGGAGGAGGGAAACCGAAGGAGGAAATAGGGAATTATAGACCAATAGCAGTCCTAAACATACTGGCCAAGGTGTTTGGCTGGATAGTAAACAACAAGCTGTTGAAGTGGACAGATGACAGCAAAGCATTAGGAGAGGAGCAAAGTGGATTCAGAAAGGGAAGAGGAGGCCTAGAAAATGTCCTGATTCTTAGAGAAATAATAGAAAAGAAGAAAAAAACAAAACCAAGAATTGTACCTAACCTTCATAGACATTGAAAAAACATATGACATGGTGGATAGGAGGAAATTATTTACATTACTAGAACACATAGGTGTGGACAGTAGAGTTGTGCAGGTGATAAAGGCACTCTACAAAGAAAATAATGTAAAATTCACCACGGGAGACATTAGTACCAAATGGATAAAAAACAATGTTGGAGTGAGGCAAGGATGTAGTATTTCTCCAACAGTGTTCAACCTTTACTTGGAAGAACTCATAACAAGGATTAGAAAAGCAGGAAATGGAGTAAAGGTTGGAGACAGGAGGTTAGGTGTCCTTGCATATGCTGACGATGTGATCTTAATGTCAGAAAACAAAGAAGACATGGAGAAACTGCTTAAAATTGCTGATACATTCAGGAAGGAATGAAATATTAGGTACAGTACCAGGAAATGCAAGGTGATGGAGTTTAATAAGAAGGAAGAGAACCAATGGGTCCTGGGGAATAACATTCTAGAGGTGGTCGGCAACTACACCTACCTAGGCCTAGAAGTTAACAAGGATGGAATAGGAGGAGAAAAACAGAGGAGAATAAATGAAGGGAAGGCAAGGAGGATGACAGGAATGATAATGAATGGTGGAATACGATCAATAAATAAGTATGAGGTAGGCAGGAGCCTGTGAAAGGGTATGGCTGTTCCCCATTGCTTTTACGGATCCAAAATAACCACCTACAGGGAAGTAGACCTCAACAAACTAGAAAAAACTCAAAACATCATTGGGAGATGGAGTCTGGGAGCTCCAAATTCCACAGCAGTGGAGGCACTCAGAGGAGAGATGGGCTGGAGCACCTTCAAGGAGAGGACCTTAAAGGGAAAACTTAACTTCTTCTAGAAAATAGAAGGCCTCAATGATGACAGATGGGTTAAACGTATAATAAAAGAAGAAGGCTCAAACTCCTCATGGAAAAGAGAAATGGAGAGGTGGAAACGAAGAGAAAATATGGAGGAGGATTTGCACAGATTGTCAGTGAAGGCAGTTAAGAAGAAAATAGAAGAAAATGGTAGAAAAAGATGGGAAGCAGGAATGGAAGACAAGTCAACCCTGAGGTAGTACAAGAAAAAGGAAAAACTAGAAGCACTCCACTGGCACTCCGGGGATTGGTGGAGTAAGCTTTTAGTGAAGGCAAGAACAGGAACACTGGAAGTAAAGGCCAGGAACAGAGACGAGCAGGACCAAAGCTGTAGCTTCTGTGGAGGGCAGCGGGAGACCATTGAACATTTCCTGGAAGAATGTGGCTTGTATGAAGAACAAAGAAGCAGGTTAATAGAGTCAATAACAGCAATAGTAGGAGCAGAGGAGTGGTACAGAAGGCTGCACAAGGAGGAGGACGGGGGTATATGCACTGCTCTAGGACTGTATGGAAGCAAAGTGGAGAGTGAAAAAATAATAGAAAAAACTAAACTTTCTTATACAGGCATGGGAAATATGCAAAGAAAATCAGCGTAAGTGAAAAGAAAGGACTAGTAACAATGATGAAAATTTTCCCTCTGTGTTGCACTTTCTTCTTATCCATGTCTAGTGGAGGGATAGAGGAGTTGTAATATCAGGGAAGACAGGACCTAAAAAGCGATATAAAGCGTAACAGGTCACAAGAAAAGAGAGAGAGAGAGAGAGAGAGAGAGAGAGAGAGAGAGAGAGAGAGAGAGAGAGAGAGACAGAGAGAGAGAGAGAGAGACAGAGAGAGAGAGAGAGAGAGAGAGAAGAGAGAGAGAGAGAGAGAGAGAGAGAGAGAGAGAGAGAGAGAGAGAGAGAGAGAGAGAGAGAGAGAGAGAGAGAGAGAGAGAGGAGAAGGAGGAGGAGAAGGAAAAGAAGCAGAGAACAGCCCCATCAAATTCCCAAGAAGAAAAGCAGAGAAATATTGATGTCTGTACACCTATAATGCTTCTAATGTGTACTAGTAGACAGTTCAACAGTCGAGTGTCCCTTCTTGACAGGCAGTGTGATGGTAAATGGTACTGAGCATATTTCCTTCCTGGTCTGGAGTTGGTGTTTGAGAGTGTAGGTCAATGTTGTTGTTGGCTGTCGTGCCCCCAGGAGAGGGGACACACGGTCTAACTAAGAGAGCCCGTCGGAGTAATCATGTTGTTAGCTGAGTGACAGGTGATGTTGGCGGACTCTGGTCAATCAACACCAACACCACGATGTAAGCGGTTAGCATGGTGTTAGCAGAGTTTCTGGTGTGCGTGTGTGTGGCCACCGTGCCCCCAGGAGAGGAGACACTCGGGGATCTGGGCGCGGATCCATGTAGGTCAATGATACGCGATACTACTTTTTTCTCAAGGACCTTTCATGTGTAGATCATTTGGTATCTCTCCATTCTTTTTTCTATGGAGTACAGATTGTATTTCTCGAGTCTGTCTTGTTTTTCTTAAGGATGGGGATGAGAGGTGGATGTAGGTAATAAGGGAGTATTGGAGTAACAGGACTAGATGGCTTTATGGATGGGGATGAGAGGTGGGTGTAGGTAATAAGGGAGTATTGGAGTAACAGGACTAGACGACTTTATGGATGGGGATGAGAGGTGGGTGTAGGTAATAAGGGAGTATTGGAGTTATAGGACTAGACAGCTTTATGGATGGGGATGAGAGGTGGATGTAGGTAATAAGGGAGTATTGGAGTAATAGGACTAGACGGCTTTATGGATGGGGATGAGAGGTGGATGTAGGTAATAAGGGAGTATTGGAGTAATAGGACTAGACGGCTTTATGGATGGGGATGAGAGGTGGGTGTAGGTAATAAGGGAGTATTGGAGTAACAGGACTAGACGGCTTTATGGATGGGGATGAGAGGTGGGTGTAGGTAATAAGGGAGTATTGGAGTAACAGGACTAGACGGCTTTATGGATGGGGATGAGAGGTGGGTGTAGGTAATAAGGGAGTATTGGAGTAATAGGACTAGATGGCTTTATGGATGGGGATGAGAGGTGGGTGTAGGTAATAAGGGAGTATTGGAGTAACAGGACTAGATGGCTTTATGGATGGGGATGAGAGGTGGGTGTAGGTAATAAGGGAGTATTGGAGTAACAGGACTAGACGGCTTTATGGATGGGGATGAGAGGTGGGTGTAGGTAATAAGGGAGTATTGGAGTAACAGGACTAGACGGCTTTATGGATGGGGATGAGAGGTGGGTGTAGGTAATAAGGGAGTATTGGAGTAACAGGACTAGACGGCTTTATGGATGGGGATGAGAGGTGGGTGTAGGTAATAAGGGAGTATTGGAGTAACTACCTCGTGCAAGCCTCCGGGCCATTTGTAGCTTCCTTATATTCTTATACTGGGACGTGCTCTATATATTTATCTATTTATTCATCTATCTAATTATTTATTTATCTATTTATTTATTTATTTATCTATCTATCTTTACAGCAGAATTCTCCGCCAAACTCTCTCTCTATATATTTCTCTATTTCTTTCTTTCTCTCTTTCTATAACAATTTATATTCATTTTTCTGTTCTTATTTAACCTTTAATGTCTAACTTCTATTATCACCTAATTTCATATATATTCGATGTTTTAGATATTGTCTCATATCTACTTTAGTCTAACTTAAAATCCATTCTCTCATTTCTACTTTAGTCTACCCTTAAAATCCCCACTTGGATTTGAATTTGGGATGGAAATAATATTAATATATATATATATATATATATATATATATATATATATATATATATATATATATATATATATACACACATAAATAATATAACAGAAAAATAACTCATCAATATTACTTTCTAAATTTAATGTTACATTATCTATAAGTCTTTTCTTTCTTTTTATATATATATATATATATATATATATATATATATATATATATATATATATATATATATATTTGTGACATGATTCCACTTTAGAGGGAGATACATGAACTTAGTGTCTTTTATACAAACAGTAGAAGTGTAATAAATAAGATAGACACACTTAGAGGTATCGCATGTGTAGAAGAGTTAGATATTATAGGTATTACAGAAACTTGGTTAGATATTGCAGGCAAACATTTCTTACCTGAAGTAGGAATAGATGGGTACACTTTTTTTTCACAAGGATAGAGGAGGTAGGAGAGGGGGAGGTGTGGCACTGTACGTTAGAAACACATTAAATAGCTATGTCAATACCACAATAAAAACAGATAGGAATACAGAATCATTATGGATTGACATTATTATAGGAGGGAAAAAGTTTGTTGTGGGGATCATATATAGACCTCCGGATTTAGACTAAGCAGCTAGTGCACCCCTGATGCAGGAGCTTGCAAGGGCATCTAGGTATAATAATGTGTGCATTATGGGGGACTTTAATTATAGGAGAATAGACTGGGCTAGTATGACAGGAGACGGGAGCTCGGAGGAATTCTTAAATGTCGTCCAGGATGGTTTTTTCATACAACTTGTAAGGGAACCAACGCGACAGAGAAATATTTTAGATCTGGTCTTCACGAATAATGAAACTTTGGTCAGTCAGGTTGAGATAGGAGCGAGATTTGATGTTAGTGACCACCATGAAATTAGATTCAAGATTAATGCAAAGAGGGAGGTAGAACAAAACATTGCTTTAGTACCAGATTTTAGAAAAGCCAATTACCAGGGCCTCAGACACCACCTCCAGAGTATAGATTGGGAGGGAATAGGAGTAGGCAGAGAGGAGGATCAAAACACTGAGGTAGAATTACATTATAATAGCATAGTTAGGGAAATTCATACAGGGCAGGAACAGTATATACCTAAGAGGAGGATTAGGTCAAATAGAAATGATCCAAAATGGATGAATAGCAGCATTAGAAGGAAAATTGG
>JAPQNM010000160.1:45000-50000 GCA_029783475.1 Metacarcinus magister | reverse complement strand
ATTAATCCATTTCAGGTAATTACTTCCGGTTCTGCGCGAATATGACATCCGTCTGATGGGTTTGCGCGTTTTTGTGACCAGAAGGTTACAAACGGCGCACCAACGGTTTCCCAGATCAACACAAGACACGCACACACGCACACGCACACACACACACACACACACACACACACACACACACACACACACACACACACACACATATAAAGAAATGATTGTGAGGTAAATGTAGTAATAGTAATGATAATAATGATAATGATAATAATAATGTTTCTTCTTTTCTCTCGCTCCTTATTCTTTTTTTTTCTTTTTTTGGAAGGATAACTATTTAAAATGCATAGTAATCTCTCTCTCTCTCTCTCTCTCTCTCTCTCTCTCTCTCTCTCTCTCTCTCTCTCTCTCTCTCTCTCTCTCTCTCTCTCTCTCCATGATGCCACACTTTCACCGGAAATGACGTGCGCGCGATCAACATACACACACACACAGAGAGAGAGAGAGAGAGAGAGAGAGAGAGAGAGAGAGAGAGAGAGAGAGAGAGAGAGAGAGAGAGAGAGAGAGAGAGAGAGAGAGAGAGAGAGAGTTTTTTTTAACCACTGTCATTATTACAACCTGAATCATTAACTCTTGCATTACATCTGGATTCCGTTTTCTTCCTCATTTAAAGACAATAACGGGACGAGGAATAGGAATACAAGGGAACACAAGGGAACACAAACAGCAACACACCCTAGGGTCCCTGCGGAGGCTGTTTGATATAATTACTCTACACTAACTACTTGAATTAGAAAATGGATATAGAAATTAGAGTACAAAATTATTAGCTTACTTAATATTTTTTTCTTGATTTCTTTGTTTATTAATGATTTCTATGGTTTCTAATAATTTTGTAATTGTTTTCCTATTTTCTTGAAAGGTTTTTTTTATAATGTTTTGTTTCTTATTAACGAAAATAAACTAAAAATGAGAAATTATTTTGATGTAACATTTTCAGTTTGCATTGAAATCATATATAATGGAGATAATGCATTTATTATCTTCAAAATAATTCAAATATATATAACAAACATATTGGTACTAATAAACAAAGAAAAATAAGAATGTAGGAAAAATAACCGAAATTACGCGTACGAGGAGGAGGAATGGTGTATGTTTGTCTTCTTTGTTTTCTAATGGTGATTTTTAAGGAAGGAAAGAAGGAAGGAAGGAACAAACAAACGAAGGAAGGTAGGAATTAATAAACAAATAAATGAAGGAAGAAAGGAAGAAAGGAAGGAAGGAATAACAGAGGAGGAGGAAAGGAGATCAAATGAAAAATAAAATATGGATGACAACCCACGTAGACTTGTATGTACGTATGTATATATGTATGTGTACGTATATATGTATGTATGTAGGAGTATAAGAGATGCACTTCAAAATCACTGGACCATTACTTAAGTCTCCCCTCACACCCTCACCTCTCCCCCACTCACACCCTCACCTCCCCTCTCTCCCCCTCTCACCTCTTACCCACCCTCACAGTCTTCATAATTTCCGTATCTCCTGCTAGATAAAAATAATGACCAGGTTTAATGTAGTTTGATCTTGACGCTGTGTTTTGCTGGAGCCGTTGTCGCGACCCATAAGTTAGGTTAGAGCACTCATTGCCTCCAACACAATCACTATCATTTGGTGGCGTATCCAATTACAGCTAAAAGTAGAGGAAGGTTTTATTAAATAGTTCAGCTCGTGGGAGGATTGGATAGGAAAAGGGTTGGGTTGGGGTGGGGTGGGGTGGGGTGGGGTGAGGTGAGGTGAGGTGAGGTGAGGTGAGGTGAGGTGAGGTGTGGTGAGGTGAGGTGAGGTGAGGTGAGGTGAGGTGAGGTGAGGTGAGGTGAGGTGAGGTTTGGTTAGGTTAGGTTAAGTTAGATTAGTTAAGTTAAGTTGCTGTTGTAGTGGTAGAATTTTTTTATTATTACTGTTGTTGTCATTACTTATACTACTACTACTACTACTACTACTACTACTACTACTACTACTACTACTACTACTACTACTACTACTACTACTACTATTCTAATTATCACTGAAACTCACAATAATAATAATAATAACCATAATTATATAACCACTTAGATTAAAAGAATGAGGTGAATGATATAAATAAATAAATAAAAAATGAAGAAGCAACGAAGAGGAGGAGGAGGAAGGGAAAAAAAAAAAGAGAAAGAGAAGATGGATAAATATAACAATTACCTCAATACGAACAGATAAAAAAAATATATTATCCCTCAGGTGAAAATAAAAGAAAAACTTCCATCCACCATTAATTAGAGCGAAAGTAAGTGAGAAAAAATTACATACATAGAATAATGAAACTTAGCAACATGTACACGAAAAAAAATAAATAATAATAATAATAAAATAATAATAATAAAAAAGAAATATAATAGAAGTTTGAAGATAACCATATTATATTACTTTTTTGTTATTGTAGCTATAGTTATCAGTGTAATAATAGTAATGGTGGTAGTAGGTAGTAGTAGTAGTAGTAGTAGTAGTAGTAGTAGTAGTAGTAATAGTAATAATAAGAGGAAAGAAGATAATAATGAAGAATAAAGAAAGAAAAGAGAAAAATACTTATAAATAACCTTGCAGAAAAGATAAAAATAAAAATAATCAACAACAACAACAACAATACTAGTCCCCCTTACCCCTTACCCCTTACCTTTACATTCCTTCTTACCTGTGTGTGTGTGTGTGTGTGTGTGTGTGTGTGTGTGTGTGTGTGTGTGTGTGTGTGTGTGTGTGTGTGTGTGTGTGTGTGTGTGTGTCACCTGAACTTAATCATATATTAGACTCACCTCCACCACATTAAGAATATTTATATAATTTCTACCTGAGCGGGAAGGTTACCTGTCGCTTAATTAGTGAGCGGAAGTCAGGTGTGTGAGGTAATTACTGGGCTTTGTAAAGGTGAGTTCAAATACATAGAGGAAATATTTTTACCTGTGAGAGTTTTGTGAAGTAAATGATGTTTGCCTTATTTGGTGTGTGTGTGTGTGTGTGTGTGTGTGTGTGTGTGTGTGTGTGTGTGTGTGTGTGTGTGTGTGTGTGTTTATTCCTTCATTGTATCCAAACTTTATTATTTATTTCATTTCTACATATATATAAAATCATAATATTTACTTATATTAACGTATCTATATTTTATTTTGTTTTATTATTTATCATGAATTCCTTATTTTAAAGTGTATTTATTTATTCTTATATTACATTAAGTTTATATATCGCTTATATTTCCATTATAATCTCGTCTTTATCGACACACATATTTTTTCCTCTAACTATAATGAGAGAGAGAGAAAGAGAGAAAGAAAGAGAAGAAAATAAATAAAGAAAGACAAAAGCAGACTAAATAATAAAAAAAAGATAAAATAAAATAAAAAAAAAGACGAAAGATAAGATAAATAAAACGATAGATAAAGAAAGAAGAATAATAAAAAAACCAGAAAGAAAAGATAAAAATAAGAAGACAACAGATAAGAAAAAGAAAGAAAAATTAGCAAAAGAAATAAAAAAAAATAAAAAAGAATAATAAGAAAGATAAGATGAACTAAGCCTTAATTACCCTTACCCCCCTAATTGCACGTGGGGGGGGGGCATGGCTGATTGGTTACGCTTGTCACAGCCTCCTCCAATCACCTGCTTCGATACTTACCTGTACTTAGACGACACACACACACACACACACACACACACACACACACACACACACACACACACACCCTGAAGAAAGGACAGGTGTGTGTGTGTGTGTTTCTCTCTCTCTCTCTCTCTCTCTCTCTCTCTCTCTCTCTCTCTCTCTCTCTCTCTCTCTCTCTCTCTCTCTCTCTCTCTCTCTCTCTCTCCCTCCGCCACATCAACAACCCCTTGATAGGCTAATTACTGTGACGTCACGCTAATGGGTGTAATTAAGAGAGAGATAGGAAGTGGGCGGGGCTTGTGAGGGGTCAGAGGAGGAAGGAGGCGGGGCATAGGGGCGGAGGGGCGTGTCTTATTATGATGGGCGGGAATGGGCGAGTTTCAGTTAGTTTTAGGAATGGTTAATGTAGGGGTGAATGTTGGGTTAGGTTAAAGATATCTCTATCTCTCTTATTTTTTCTCTCTCTAATAATGATGATGATAATTATAATAGTAGTAGTAATAATGGTAATAATAGTAATAATGATAGTAATAATAATAGTAATAGTAATAATAACAATAATAATAATAATAATAATAATAATAATAATAATAATAAAGACTAAGAATACACTTACAAAAAATAATGGTGATAGAAAATATAAATAAAACAAAAATATTACCATAAAAAGAAGAAAAAATAAAATAATTGACAAAAATATACAAAGAAATATTTAATTAAGAAAAAGAAAAAAAAGTAGAGAGAAGAAAACGAAAAAGTAGAGAGAAGAAAACGAAAAAGTAGAGAGAAGAAAAGAAAAAGGAGAAAGAGAAGAAAAAGAAGGAGAAGAAGAAGAAAGAAGAAGAAAAAGAATAAATAGAAGAAGCAAAAACCATCAATCACTGCCCCGCCCCCCTTTGCCCCCTAAAATATTCTTGTCAATCAATGTAAAGTTTCAATATTGCATCAAACACACACACGAAACTTTATGAAACTAACCTAAGAAGAAAGAGAGAGAGAGAGAGAGAGAGAGAGAGAGAGAGAGAGAGAGAGAGAGAGAGAGAGAGAGAGAGAGAGAGAGAGAGAGAGAGAGAGAGAGAGAGAGAGAGAGAGAGAGAGAGAGAGCAATCACTCACCTTTAACTGTTTGGATTAAATTACGAACCTCATGTTTTGGGAAGATTGATCCTGTGTGTGTGTGTATGTGTGTGTGTGTGTGTTTATTAATGCAGTTATGTACGTTGTTTATCATGCACACACACACACTCTTATTTACATGTTACATACAAGTTCTAATAAAAGTTGTAAGTTATTTCACAAACAAATAAAATTATTCT
>JAPQNM010000160.1:22500-40000 GCA_029783475.1 Metacarcinus magister | reverse complement strand
TAAACCTCAATAATAAAATAAAATAATTCCTTTAACTTTTATCATATACAAACACACTTTATTTACTATTCCTTAAGCTTCAAAAAAATCACGTTTAAACCTCATAATTCAACTCCTTTACCTGTGTATACGACCCACACACCTTTAATTAACATCCTCCTTTACCTGGCCTGGAAAACCTTCAATAACGTCAAATACACCTTTATGTAGGAACCAAAAACTATAACCTTTACTTAACTTCCTCTTCCACTTCTCTCTTTATGACCTACACTAAATCACATTGAATAAGCTTTGATAGACACATGTTACAATATATTAATAGGCCTACTAACACAGGTGAGTTAATTAAGTTTATACAGGTGAGGTGATTCTATTATATATCTTCTTATTTATTATCACCCTGGTTTTTGGTTTTTATTTTGATTGGCAGGGTAAGGTTTTGGGGTGGAAGGGTGAGGTTTGGTGTGGCAGGGTGAGGTTGAGGTTAGCAAGGGTTTATTTAGGGTGGTAGGGGGGAGTCTAGTGTGGCAGGGGTTTGTTTAGGTGGCAGGGGAGAGTTTTAGGTTGACAAGGTACAATTTAGAGTGGTAGGGTGTCTGCCAGGTGGAGAGTGAGTGGAACAGGTAGAGTGAGTGAGTGAGTACATTCCTCCACGCTGGTTTACAAGTGGAGGCAATGGATGGTTGTCTATGTCTAGCTTGTTTTAGGTGGAGGTAAGGGCTAACAACCTCTCAGCGGGGGAAATAGCTTGACCGTCGTTAAAGGCGTTTCAGAGCCACGTCCAACACTTCCATCAGGTCTCGAGGGTGTGTAAGGCATAAGAAAAAAACATCACCACAAAAAACAGCTAAGAAGTGAATTAGTGTGTTCCTTCACCCACGGAGACCTGACAGCCACTGAGCTGCGTCATGCTTTCAACGCAGTGCATAATTGGTAGGCATGACGGCCCGCCTAGAACGTGCTCTCATTGGCTACTACCTCAAGCTACCCCCTTCCTGATTGGTGGAGAGCTTCCCTCCCTCCCGTCCCCTTCCCCAACCTCGCACGACACATAATTCATGAGTTTTCTTCGTATTTTACTAGCTCATTCCAGCGTCCCGAGCAGTATTTCAGGTAATTGTGATAGTTTGGACAATTTTCACACCGGCGACGCGACCCAAGAGGCGGGGAATCTCTATATGAAGTAAATCAGACGGAGTTTCTTGTCAACCGAAGCGAAGAAGTTCAATGAAAATATAGCTTGGTGAGATTAGTGATTAGATGTCATGTGTTATTTATTGTTATTATTGTTGTTATTATTGTTATTGTTGTTGTTATTATGTTTTTTGTTCTTTGTGGATCTCATTTGTTTTTGTGTCTTGACTTTGCAAAAACTTATTGGGTTTTATATATGGTTGTTATTCTTCTTCCTCCTCCTCCTCCTCCTCCTCCTCTTCTTTCTCTTCCTCCTCCTCTTCCTTACATCAATAATAATAATGATAATAATACTAATAATGATAATGATAATAATTCCATAACTTTCCATTATTAACCTTTATCATTTTTTTTTATCATTAAACTACATTTTAGTCATTCATTTATAATTTCTATTTGAGCGCGAATCTAATACATTTCTCTCTCTCTCTCTCTCTCTCTCTCTCTCTCTCTCTCTCTCTCTCTCTCTCTCTCTCTCTCTCTCTCTCTCTCTCTCTCTCTCTCTCTCACCATCTTGTATCCCGTCTCATTTTTTACTCTCGATTGGGGGAGAGGAGGAGGAAGAGGGGGGGGGGAGAGAATAGAAATGGAGGAGGAGGGAGAGGTGGAGGAAAGATGAGAAGGGGGAGGAAAATGAGACAGGAGGAAGGGGGGGAAAGGGGGGAGATAACTATGGGTGAGAGAATAAGGGAGGAAATGGATGTAGGGAGAGAGTGGGTGGAAGGAAGGGGGGAGGAGGGGGAGGAGGTGAAAGGGGAGAAGAGGGAGGAGAGAGAGAGAGGGAAGAGGAGGAGACAGCAGGAAAAGTAATAACATAGTAACATAAAATGATAATAAGAAAAAAAATAAATAAATGTGAAATCACGAACCAAAAAGAAATTAATTGGTAAAAAAAAGAAAAAATAATCGATAAATAAAATATAAAAATAAAAAATAAATGAATAAATGTGTAAATTAATGTCAATAAATAAACACATGAAGACTAAACAAAATAAAATTATACAAAAACAAAGAAAAAAATAATGTATAAAGGTAATTTATATAAAGTTTATCAATAACTTTAAAACTTAAGCTATAGTTCTCTCTCTCTCTCTCTCTCTCTCTCTCTCTCTCTCTCTCTCTCTCTCTCTCTCTCTCTCTCTCTCTCTCTCTCTCTCTCTCTCTCTCTCTCTCTTAATTATCTCTCCCTTACGTGTCTCTCTCTAATCTATCTTTACACAGGTGAGTCAGGTACAGTACAATTAGCAACACCTTCTCTCCATTATTTCTTTGATCAAAATACTTCTAATTATTCTCATTTTCCTCTTCAATATCATTATAATTAGCCATGAGTTTAACATTTCACAGCATCTTAACCTCAATTTTTTTCAGGTGTGGGCGTGGGGAGGAGAGGGGGTAGAGGCGTGGGGGGGAGGGGAGGGGGTGGTAGTCATATATATATAATTAAATTTCATAAGAAGTTCATACATTTCATTTCCATCATTCTTCTTTTTCCAACTTTCTAATAGTGTTTCCTGCGGCGAGGTGACGGAATATCTCCTTAAGGGACTCCAAGCCGCTGCACGCCTCTCATCCCCGCACTACCATGTTCATCTCTCTGGTATTTGGGGCGATTCGTAAGATATTTAAGGGGGAAACATGTCGATTTTTTAAGAGTTTTGATTCAATGTTTAAAGAAGTTTGGTATTTGATATTGCAGATCAATTTAGTTTTAAGAGATTACATTTTGATATATATTTACGTTACTTTGCTATTTGTAGACAAGGTGTAGTTTAGTATTAAGAGGATTTACCGGAGTATTAGAAGAATTAGTTAGGTTAGGTTAGGTTAGGTTAGGTTAGGTTAGGATCACTAAGTTCAGTTTTAAAAAAGATGAATTCAATATAAAAATAAAATCATGTTCAATATTTAAGAACTATCCAGCTTTTTTTTAATGCAAGAGTTTAATATAAGAAAAATAATAATAATATGAACTTAAATCAATATTATTACGTTGCTTCTCCATTTATTACGTCCTGTGTCTTCCCTTTCATCATCTTTATCTTATTTCCATATTCTTTCACTCCCTCTCTACCTTTCATCCTTCTTCCCCTTACCCCTTCTCCCCTCCTAAGTCCTTTCTTCTGTCCCCAAACTTCAATCCCTCTCCTTATGAACCACCCCCCGCCCCCCAACCACCCAGTCGCCCCCCCGCCCCCCCAAACAGAGGTGCGTGTGTACAGTGTCGTGACGGTAATAATACTATCTGTTCAAAGGCCAAACGAAAGGAAGGTAGGAATGCGTTTGACTGTGTGTGTGTGTGTGTGGTGTGTGTGTGTGTGTGTGTGTGTGGAAAGAAGAAGAGGAAGAGAGGTGGAATTATGCATATAAGAGGAAGGATAATGATAATGGTATTGAATTGAACAAAGAAGGAGAGAGAGAAAGGGAATCGAAATGCTTTAATAATCGGGTGTTGTGGTGGTGAGGTTTGTAGACACACACACACACACACACACACACACACACACACACACACACACACACACACACACACACACACACACACACACAACGAGAGCTTCGCATGTGTGACAAGAGAGGAACAGTGTCGCTGTTTCTTGTTATTACTGAAGTCAAGAGTCAATACAAGGGTGGAGGAGGAGGAGGAGGAGGAGGAGGAGGAGGAGGAGGAGGAGGAGGAGGAGGAGGAGGAGGAGGAGGAGGAGGAGGAGGAAGAAGAGGAAGAGGAGGAGGTGGAGGTAATGATTATATTGCATGTCCACAACTTGAATCACTGTTTGTATTCTCGGGTTACATCACACACACACACACACCCACACACACACACACACACACACCCACACACACACACACACACACACACACACACACACCCACAAACGCCCCGCCAATCACAATGTCACCTGCTCATTCCACACTGATTTACACCTGGCCTCGCTCAATACTTACCTGTGTGTCACCTGAGCGAATGTGGTGGCAAATTGGCGCAGCGGCCTCCCCAGGTGAGCCATATGTCACCCTTTACCCCCCGTTCGAACCCCCCTTTACACGCGACCCCCCTGAGCGCGCCCCCCTGAACCCACGAAGGAAGAGGGTCGATGGGCTTGTGACTATAATGTTTGGTGGTGGTGGTGGTGGTGGTGGTGGTGGTGGTGGTGGTGGTGGTGGTGGTGGTGGTGGTGGTGGTGGTGGTGAGGATGACAATATTGAAATGTATGAGAGAGGAGCGTGTTAATGTCTGATTATGAAACACCATAATATATCATTCACTGTATTTCAATCCAACACCACCACCACCACCACCACTATCCTCCTCCTCCTCCTCCTCTTCCTCATCACCCTCTTTTTCCTCCCTCTCTCTCTCTCCCTCCTTCCTTCCTCTTCCTCTCTTAAATCAAGGGAGACCAAAGGGGGAAGGGGGAGGGGGGTGTAGGGGGGTCCATCTGCCTGTCACCTTCAAATTTATTATAAGGAAAGACTTAATATTTCATAGCGGACCTTAGCATATGATATACCTGGCCGCCCTACCTGTCCAGACTCACCTAATCAGGAGTCAATTACTCACCTGATGCATACAGGTAAACTGGCATTATTCAACCCTCTACACTGAATAATAACTCCTAATACCAACACTAATAACACCCTTGGCTCTCTCTCTCTCTCTCTCTCTCTCTCTCTCTCTCTCTCTCTCTCTCTCTCTCTCTCTCTCTCTCTCTCTCTCTCTCTCTCTCTCTCTTTTTCGGTTCGGCAGGTGTAAATAATTAAGCTTACCCTCACCTGTAAGCTTTTTATTTTAAGGGGGAAGGTGTGGTGGTGGTGGTGGTGGTGGTGGTGGTGGTGGTGGTGGTGGTGGTGGTGGTGGTGGTGGTGGTGGTGGTGGTGGTGGTGGTGGTGGTGGTGGTGGTGGTGGTGGTGTGTGGTTTTGATTTATATAAGTGTGGTAAATGCTAATATTGAAATGTATGTATGTATGTATGTATGTGTGTATGTAAGATGGGTTCATTTTGCTCCCCGCCCCCCACAACAAAAAAAATAATAATAAACCGGTCTGTATATTCTCAATGGTTCATTTTTTCTAACTTGACGTAAAAAATATGTTATGTGCTGAAATACCTTTAAACGTTAAGTAAAGTCAAGTTATGAATGTATGTGGAAAATGAATAACCCTTACCAAATCGTTGCTGGGACTCAAATATACATGAATGAGAAAATATTTACATCACATCACCAGACTTATTGACTGATTGACTGATAGACTTGCTGACTGTGCTACCTGCCTGATTGATTGACTGACTGGCTGACACACTGACTGAATAAATGAAGGAGTGTATGATTGACTAGTAACAGGATTCATGACTTAAATGAAAAATGGACTTACTGCCTCACTGAACTAAAGATTTTGGTTGTTTTGAAAGGATATATGAACTGACTGACTGACTGATAGCAACACTCACCACACAGTCCTTCCTCTTCTTGTAAACATCACTCACCTGAAATAAATAAATAAATAAATAATTAAATAATAATAATAATAATAATAATAATAATAATAATAATAATAATAATAATAATAATAATAATAATAATAATAATAATAATAACAACAAGTTTTATGTATATATTTTACAATGTGTGTGTGTGTGTGTGTGTGTGTGTGTGTGTGTGTGTGTGTGTGTGTGTGTGTGTGTGTGTGTGTGTGTGTGTGTGTGTCATTTGTAGTCACGAACAATACAATCTGACAATACAAAGGGAAAGTGTTTTTTTTATACCACAGAGAATGATAGATAGATAGATAGATAGATAGATAGATAGATAGATAGACACAGATAGATAGAGAGAGAGATGTTCTTTCAAATTACATCTCATTTTATCATAATATTTTTGTCACTTCACTTTGATCTCTACATCAACACACACACACACACACACACACACACACACACACACACACACACACACACACACACACACACACACACACACTACCTGTATCCATCAAAAGAGACAGGTAATATTTTTCCACACATTCACGCGACAAAAGTTAGTGAATAAAAACTGACATTTCCCATTTTCAACCAACCACAAATCCATTTTCTATACCGCACCGCACAGAAAACGGAGTACACGTTGGGGTGGGGGAGGGGGGCAGACGCCATTCTAGTTTTGACATGTGGAATGAACGAGTGTGTTACATGATGGAGTGTGGGTGTGTGGTGGAGTGTGCTGCTGTGTGGATGAGAAGTGGATGTGGGTAGTGGAATAACAATAAAAATAATAATAATAATAATAATAATAATAATAATAATAGTAATAGTAATAATAATAATAATAATAATAATAATAATAATAATAATAATAATAATAATAATAGCATCGCCCCGTGAGAGGGAATTAATGGTTATTCACACTAGTTTTATTAGACAAACAAGGGTGAAATATGGTTTTAAATTCAAGTAAACAAAATCCTGAGTCTAGATTCGTGATCAGCATGCTTGGTAATCCCTATGTACCAATTTTCATGAGATTCGGAGGTGTCGAAATTTTCATGAAATTTTGCAGGGGTATCCCTTGGATTTTTTATCCAATATAACGTTTCTAAAAATAACTCGAAAAGTATAAGGTTTACGTAAAAAATGTATGGAATAGTAAAGATAGAACACGAGGAGACCATTCTAATGAGGTATAGCAAAATGAAATTAGAATGTAATTAACCGAGAAAATTACACATTTGATTAATTAACAAGATGGAACCTGCACTGAATTTTTCTCAGAAACTATGAGTAAAAATGGAAAACTAGGTAATGCATCGGATAGAACTAGTCAAGTTTAACAACTTTACTTCTATGTATTTTTCCAGGAAGACTAATAGTTACGTAGTAAAATGGCAAAAAACATTTTCAACTCAAATCCGGGTCGATTTTTACGGGCCAGAAATTCGAAAATCCATTTACGTCACAGATGCGAAGATACTTATAGGAATGCAAGGTGTTGATCTTACAATTTACAAACACACTTGTAAAAGAAGTTATCCTGTATGACAATGGTTTTGAAGACAGCGGGAAAAAAAATAGACTTTGAATAAGTTTACGTAAACATTGAATAGAATTGTAAAGAAAGATTATAGGAAGTGAATGTGAATGTGTGTGTGTGTGCGTGTGTGTGTGTGTGTGTGTGTGTGTGTGTGTGTGTGTGTGTGTGTTTGTGTGACGCGGCGGGCAGGCTTTTGACGCTAAGGTGTGCTAGGGTTACCTGGAGGAGTCATGTGGCTACCACGTGCCTAATTTACCTGTCAGGCGTAATAATACACTTGCTCTTGCTCTCTCTCACTCTCTCTCTCTCTCTCTCTCTCTCTCTCTCTCTCTCTCTCTCTCTCTCTCTCTCTCTCTCTCTCTCTCTCTCTCTCTCTCTCTCTCTCTCTCTCTCTCTATGATTACTCTTCGTTTTCTACATCATTATATTTGTTTAAACACATGTCATTATTATCACCTATTAGTCTTTTCTTATCAAGTATTAGCATTCATTTCCTCTCTCCTCTCTCCCTCTCTCTCTCTCTCTCTCTCTCTCTCTCTCTCTCTCTCTCTCTCTCTCTCTCTCTCTGAGGCAGGAAGTACACCTGGCCAGGTTAGAAAATTAACATATCTCCGATGAGGAATGGTCCTCTCAGATACTTACCTGTTACCTTACCATTGTTATCACCTCTATCTTACCTTCCATAACTCATTGATGCCCTCCTCCTCTTCCTCATCCTCATCCTCCTTCCTCTCTCCCCTCTTCTCCTTCTATTTCCTCTCTTCTCTACTTCTCCTCCTCCTCCTATTTCCTTTCTCTTCTTCCTCCTCCTATTTCCTCTTTCCTCTCTTCTCTACTTCTCCTTCCTCTTTCTCTCTTCTTCTTCTCCATCTTCCTTCCTCCTCCTATTTCCACTCTTCTCTTCTCCTATTTCCTCTCTCCTCTTCTCCAATTTCCTCTATTTCCTCTCTCCTCCTTCTTCCTACTATTTCCTATTTCAGTATGTGTGAGTTTCAGAGTGAGATGAGTACAGTAATATATCTTTCTCTCTTTTTTTTTCTCTCTCTCTTTCTCTCTCTCACTCACTCACTCAAGACTAATTACCTGAAACACAAGAATACCTGCTGACAACCTCACCTGTCTGTATCCCCCCAACACCCTCCCTCTCTCTCACCTGGCCTCCCCTCCATTCCCTCCCCTATCCATCTCTTCCTCCCCCCAATTCCTTCCTCCTTCCCTTCCTTCCACCTTTCTCTATCCATCTCTTCCTCCCTCCCTTCCCCTCCTTTCCCCCATTCCTTCCTCCTTCCCTTCCCCTCCTTTCCCCCACTCCTTCCTCCCCTCATCCCCTCCCCATTACCTTTCCCTCCAGTCACTAATCAGACACACCTTTCGAGAGCCAGGCAGGTGAGGTAAAGGAAGAGGCTAATAATAATAATAATAATAATAATAATAATAATAATAACACCAATAACAATAACTTTTTGGGTGTAAATTGTTAGCGAAAACGATAACTACCCAACGGTGATTAGCAGACAAAGGTGATTAGCAGGAAAGGTGATTAGCACGCACAGGTGATTGGAAGGTAAAAGTGATTTGAAAATAGCCGGCCTCATCTGATTGGTTGGGGCCTCAGGGGAGAGAGTTGATTGGCTTATTTGTCCCGCTGCACCTCAATGATTCGTTCTGATTGGCTTACACGGATTAGGGATTAGAGATTGGTGGATTGGTTTTTACTTTTTTTATATGTGGTTGATTGAGAGAATGTGAGCAAGAGAGAGAGAGAGAGAGAGAGAGAGAGAGAGAGAGAGAGAGAGAGAGAGAGAGAGAGAGAGAGAGAGAGAGAGAGAGAGAGAGAGAGAGAGAAAACCATGACTATACCAACATCATTCCAAACAACAACAACAACAATAGCAGTGGACAGGTAAGGCGTAACAAACAGTATTACCAACGAGAGCGTAACCACCTCACCTGTCACACTGTTACCACCTAAAAGTAACAACATACGAGGAGGAGGAGGAGGAGGAGGAGGAGGAGGAGGAGGAGGAGGAGGAGGAGGAGAGAGGATTATGGAAAGATAGAACATATAATTAATAAGAATAATAAAACAATAGATTTACGTAGAGAAAGGAAAGATAAAAGAAATTGAATAGATAATAATAATAATAATAATAATAATAATAATAATAATAATAATAATAATAATAATAATAATAATAATACAATAGATGATTTTTTTAATACCACAATAATAAAATAAACAAAACAAAATAAATAAATAAATAAATAAAAATAAATGAATAAATAAATAAAATAAAATAAAAACACGAACAGAACCAACCCACGTCACACACACACACACACACACACACACACACACACACACACACACACACACACACACACACACACACAGGACGTGACAAGACTGTTACGCTGCGTTACAAGTTGGCAGACGAGTGTTACGTGCGTGTAATTAAGAGAGAGAGAGAGAGAGAGAGAGAGAGAGAGAGAGAGAGAGAGAGAGAGAGAGAGAGAGAGAGAGAGAGAGAGAGAGAGGCGTAACATCCGTCCTAAACTGATAATTACTGCATTACCTGCTCTGCAACCTGCCTCTCTCTCTCTCTCTCTCTCTCTCTCTCTCTCTCTCTCTCTCTCTCTCTCTCTCTCTCTCTCTCTCTCTCTCTCTTCACCTTTTCCCTTCCTTCGTTTCTTTCCTCCACCTTTCCTTCTTCTTCCTCCTCCCTCTCCAATTATTCTTTACTTTCCTCTTCTCTCCTTCTCTCCTTTATTTACCTGTCCTTCATTAATTTCGTTGTTATTATCTTTGTATCATTTTCTTTTCATTAATTTTCACTTTGTTACGATGCTAAGTTTTCGTTCAAAGCCTAACATTAATTTCATTATTTTTGTGCTACACTAAAATATAAGATACACATTTATTTATTGTCTATCTAATAAAGAAGGAGTAATAAGGCAGAATAATTGACTAAACAGAAGATAAAGAAGAAGAAGAAGAGGAGGAAGGAGAACTAGAAGAAGAAAAATAATAAATACAAGAACAATAATAATAATAAGAAGAAAGAACAAAGATTAAGAAGAGGAAGAAGAATACCAGTAGAACAACAAGATAAATAATAATAATAATAAATAGAAATAGAACAAGAATAACAATAATAATAAAAACAACCATAGCAACTACAACAATAACAATAATAATAATAATAATAAGAAGAAAAAACAAAGAAGAAGAGGAAGAAGAATACCATAAGAAGAAGAAGAAGAAGAATAACAAGAAGTTAGAACAATAATAATAATAATAATAATAATAACAATAACAATAATAAGTAGTAGTAGAACAAAGAAAAGAAAAATACCACCACCACCACCACCACCACACCAACAACAACAACAACAACAACAACAACAACACCAACAACAACAACACCAACAACAACACCAACACCAACAACACCAACCATTTGCAACAGAGACCATAACGCCACCGCAACTCAACCCGAATCTACGGTGTTCACTAAGGGCAGGTCGCGTTGGCAGGACTTACGACCGAGGTAATTGTTAATTGATAATTGCATGGCGAGAGAGAGAGAGAGAGAGAGAGAGAGAGAGAGAGAGAGAGAGAGAGAGAGAGAGAGAGAGAGAGAGAGAGTTATTTACTTCGATAATTTTAGATTCAGGTTACTTACTTTAACTCTTTTATTCTCTCTCTCTCTCTCTCTCTCTCTCTCTCTCTCTCTCTCTCTCTCTCTCTCTCTCTCCTCTCTCTTTTTCATTATTTCCTCATTTATCATTTTTTTCTCCTGTTATTCCTGTCTTCCGTTAGGCTCCACATTCCTTCGTTATATATAATTCCCGTGCAAAGCAAATTATAATCGTATGTTATTAGCGTTCCGTTTCACTCCTCTCTTTTCATTCTGTTTTTCCATTTTTCCAGTCTTCATTTCTCTCTCTCTCTCTCTCTCTTTTGGTCTGTTTCGTTTTCATATTTTATTTTGTACATTTGTTCGCTTTTTGCTTTATTTTGTTATTATTTTTTTTTCTCGTAGTAGTAGTAGTAGTAATAGTAGTAGTAGTAGTAGTTAATCAGGTACTATATTCAAGACTTAACATAAATTTCCCTTAATCCAGTTATATTCAATTAATTATCTATTTCTTATATTTATTCATACTTTATTAAATTGTATGTTTCTTCCTCATTCACGTAACTTAAAATTTATATTTCTTTTAATCTACAATTCCTAACCTTTCTTTCATCTATCTTTTTTTCTCTTTTTCTACTCTCTCTCTCTCTATCTATTTTTATTTTCTTTTTTCTTTTAACTTCACTCACCGTCCTCAAATTCCTCATGCGATACGAGACATTTCATTACATTTCGCAAACCCTTCATATATCATCGCACTTAATCCCTTGTCGTTCCAGCTCACATTTCGTTCCCAAATAATATCGTTCATATACTAGACGCAAGGACTGATTTCTTAGCGTTAAATATGTAAATGTCGCCATAGTGTACTGTTCCTAGATTTGTGTTTCAACCTAATGTAGTAGTAGTAGTAGTAGTAGTAGTAGTAGTAGTAGTAGTAGTAGTAGTAGTAGTGTAGGAGGTGGTGGGAAAGGTAAATAAAAGATTAATTAACACAGGTGGTAAGAGCGCCAGGTAAGAAACAGGTGCGTATAGACAGCAACAGTCGTGGTGGTGGTGGTGGTGGTGGTGGTGGTGGTGGTGGTGGTGGTGGTGGTGGTGGTAGTGGTGGTGGTAGTGGTGTTGTGCTTCAGGTGTCGCCCCGCCGCCTCATCACCACTCCTTACAACACCCTCCTTCATCTGACTCACAATTGTAACTTCCTAATGGATTGGGTATTGTGTCACTACTGTGGTGGTGGTGGTGGTGGTGGTGGTGGTGGTGGTGGTGGTGGTGGTGGTGAAAACATGCAGTAGTGATGGACGCACTGCTACCACACTACCACCACCCTCACCCTCACCCTCACCACACAGCCTGAGTGTAACAGACTAGCATATAGAGTTACGTGCCTCCGCCTTCCGAGGCTCGTATGTCGGGGTGAACGTGGTTGTTGGGGAGTAATGTTGGGGTGGGCGGACGACGATTGTGGGGGGCGGCGGCGGCGGTGGTGGTTGAGGTGGTGGTGAGGTGGTGTTGGTCTCCTCCACTGGCGGGGAGTAAGGAGAGGAAGGTAGTGGTGGTGGTGGTGGTGGTGGTGGTGGTGGTGGTGGTGGTGTGGTGGTGGTGGTGGTGGTGGTGGTGGTGGTGGTGGTGGTGGTGGTGGGGGTGGTGATTACCGCGGGGCACGGGAGAGCGAGCTGGGCGGGGCGGGGCTGCGTGGGGCGGGGTTGTGAGGGGCGGGGCGGGGCGGGGCTCAGGTAACCTCATCTCTATGGAAATGTCTGCCGCCGGTGCCCCGCCTCTACCTCACCTGCCCTGCCGCCGCCAAGACGCCCGTGCCCCGCCACGCCCCTCCAGCCACGCCCCGCCCGCCATGCAAGGCTGGTCATGCAAGCCGTGGCCCCGCCCACCCCGCCCAGCCCGCCACTCAGCGTCGGGCGAGTGGTCACGTGACTGGCCTGGCGGTCACCTGCAGCGGCACCTGCAACATTCAGTGCGCCCGCCGCTGCTCCCAGGTCTGCACACACGCCCACGCCCGCGGCGCTCCACGACACACCTCGGGCCCTCAGCCCAGGGGCGCCCCCATCGCGCCAGCATGCCCCGGCCTACGCGTGAGAGTTACGGTGAGCAGAAGCCGCCCTACTCGTACATCTCCCTGACGGCCATGGCCATCTGGAACAGTGCCGAGAAGATGTGCACGCTGGCCGAGATCTACAAGTTCATCATGGACAACTTCCCTTACTACCGCAAGAACACGCAGCGCTGGCAGAACTCTCTGCGTCACAACCTCTCCTTCAACGACTGCTTCATCAAGATCCCGCGCCGCCCCGACAGGCCGGGCAAGGGCGCCTACTGGACCATGCACCCGTCAGCCATGAACATGTTCGAGAACGGCAGCTTCCTCAGGCGGAGGAAGAGGTTCAAGATCCCCCGCGACGAGAAGGACGCCATGGAGGCCGGCCTGGCGCAGATCAGCTCGGCGCAGCGCTGCGTGGAGGTCCCGCGTGTGCCGCCGCCGCTGCTGCCGCCGCCCCTCAAGCCGCCAGGCGAGATACTGGCGCCGCCCCTCCACCTGCTGCCCCCGCCTTGCCTCGCCCGCCTGCCACCGCCGCTGCTCTACCCGTCGCCGCTCCTCTACCAAGGGGCCTGGGGCGCCGCGCCATTCCTGGGCTCCCTCACCTACCTCCCGCCGCTGCTGCCGCCGCCCCTGCCGCCACCCCCCGCCGCGCCCAGACCAATCAAGCCCACGCCCGTGCTGGCGCGGCCGCCGCCCCTCCAGCTGGACGTGGGCCTCACTGGCGTGACCTAAGCCCCGGGGCGCCGCCCGTCACTCAGGGCGGGGCCGCCTAGGGCACCCCACAGGAAACCGCCCCCACGCCGCCCTTTTCACGCGCCGCGACAGGGCAGGCGTGTGAGGCGTGTGAGGGTGTGCGGCCGCTGCTGCTGCGAGTGTGGAGTGTGCCCCGAGGCTACCGTCCCGCCCCGCCCCGTGCGTGTCCAGGGCAAGGCCTGACCGCGGAGATAACCGCACCACCGTCTGTCTGTTCATCTGTGTCGCCCAGTGTGCCTCCCCCTCCCCTACCTCCCCCCTCCCCCTCCCCCCCCCGGCCACGGACACCCCGATGCCCCAAGTACAGTGCCGCGCAGGGACGCATCGCAGGGGCGGCGCCGGTGTGCTGCTTGTGTTGCTATCGTGTGCGTGTGTGTATGTGTATGTGTATGTATGCATGTATGTACACACGTGTGGAGGCGAGTGCAACGAAGATGTTATCACTATTAACAATACTATTATTATAAATATCATTATTATTATTATTATTGTTGTTATTATCATTATACACACAACGAACAAAACAACGAAGCCAGACCCACGCCAGCCTGGCCTCGACCACGCCACGCCACGCCACGCCACCACACACCACTCACGAGGCCAAACAAAACACTAAGAAAACAAACACTATAAAAAGAAAACTTGAACACGCCCAAGGAGAGAACACAATGAACGAAAACACCCACGAGGCGAGACCAAGAGAGACCACACCACGAGGACCCCAAGAGGACGGTCCTGCCTCCTACATACCGTCACTGTCAGTCAGGTCTCGGTGCTGTCTGTCTGTCAGTAAGTGGAATAAATTTGTTATCCAGTTAATTATTTTTTTCTTCGTCTCCCCAAACTTTAATTATCAGATCATTAAGTAACTATAGAGTGTAGTTAATAATGGTGATCATAGGAGTAATGATAATGATAAGGAGTTAGTTGGATGCGAAAGATAAGTGAAGGAAGATAGATGGTATTGTGTGTGTGTGTGTGTGTGTGTGTGTGTGTGTGTGTGTGTGTGTGTGTGTGTGTGTGTGTTGAAAAAAAATATGAAGAGGCTGAAATCGAGCTCTAGTACAACACACACACACACACACACACACACACACACACACACACACACACACACACACCAATATCAAATAAAATTCAAATCCGATGGGCATAAAAAAAGAAAAAGAAAAAGGGAAACACAGAGGCCATACAACACACACGCACACACGCACATACGCACACAACACACACGCACGCAACACACCCATACCTCACGCACTTCTCCCTGCACTCAAACCCAATAGTAAGGCTTCTCTAGACCCTAAACACACACCACACACACACACACACACACACACACACACACACACACACACACACACACACACACACACACACACACGCACACGAATCTATGGTCAAAGCCTTAAAGAACGTGTTTTTATGATAGCTAACCAGGAAATAAATTAAAGGAATGCTATGTGTAGAGGGGAAAAAATGGTGACAATAACGAGGGGAAAATAATAGGGGAAAATACACCCAAGGATTATTTACAGTGTGGAAATTATCATGCTAGGGAAAATATTTACTTTCATAGGTTTTTTTCTATCATTTCTTTCTTTCATTTATATTTTTTGGGTTGTGTGAAGAATATTATTAATCTGAATATTGAATGAATGAATAACAAGAATTTCAAAACTATATACGTATACATATAAAAATACCTAATAATTCTAGTATGTATAAGAAGATTTTAATTAATAGTAAAGTTATTGCTATTTAATGTTTACTGATACACAAAATAAGATTATACTCAAAAATTATTAAGTATAATCATATATGTATAAACGATAATTTACGAGGTATTATTTCATCTATAAGAATAATGAATAAGAATGATGAATAACAATAATGAATAACAATAATGAATAACAATAATGAATCCCAATAATAATGAATAAGAATAATGAATAACAGCAATGAATAAAAACAATGAACAACAATAATGAATAACAATAATGAATAATAAAACAATAACACATATCTACGTAGCAAGGAAAGAATGAATAATATCAATTCAAAACTAACAACCCAATTCCGGTAACTTAACAAGGAAAACTAACACATTAACACAACACAACAACAAGTTAAATATAAACTCAATACTAAAAGATGTAAAATATGAAAGAGCGAAGCAAAGACACGATACAATTAATAATGCAAATAAGAAAAGACGTGAAACTTATTAAAAATGAATGAAACAAGAGAATTCAACATCGCGCAGTGTGTTGTTTGTTAAGTAGGGAATGAAAACTAACGTAACGTAACCTAACCTAACTTAAACTAACCCAACTTAACTTAACCTAACCTAACGTAACGTAACCTCACCTCACCTCACCTCACCTCACCTAATCTAACTTCACCTCACCTCACCTAACTTAACCTAACCAAATCTAACCTAACCAGACTTAACTTAACCTAACCTAACATAACCTCACCTCACCTCACCTCACCTCACTTCACCTAATACAACTACGAGTAAGTAATTGAGTCTTATAAGTAACAGTCTTTGGTTTAAATAATAGATGAAGTAGATCAGAGAAGCAGTAACACTAGAATATTTATTAACAAACAGAACGATTTGTTATTATTATCTTATTATCGGTAAATCAGTGAATATTTAACACAGGGGAAGAATTAATTAAAGGTGGAGATATTTAACACAGGTGGAGAGATAATCAACATAGGTGGAGAGATATTTAACAGGTAGAGAAATAATTAACAGGTATATATTTCCGTAAATAGATATTTCCGTTTTTCTTAAGTGTAATGTTTAAGTAAATAATAATAATAATGTAATATACTGAATGATTAAATGAGACGAAATACAATAATAATGATAATAATAGATTAATAAGTATTAATACAGGCGAGTTTACTCTTTGAAGGTAACATAAGCGACTACAGAAAGAAAATAGATAGATAGAGAAGGAGCGAGGTGCGGTAGGAAGGGAAATAAAGAGGAAGGAAAGAGAGGAAGGGAAATAAAGAGACACGGAAGGAAGGGAAATAAAGATAGAGAAAAGGAGACATGAGAGAGGAAAGGAAAATAATAAATAGAACAAAAGAAGGTGAGAGAGAGACAGGAAGGGAAGGGAAGGGAAATATTACTTATAACAATACAACAGGAATGAGAGAGAGAGAGAGAGAGAGAGAGAGAGAGAGAGAGAGAGAGAGAGAGAGAGAGAGAGAGAGAGAGAGAGAGAGAGAGAGAACCAAAAATTAATACAAAGATTTCAGAAAACTGCACTAACTTAACGTAGAGTCGGTATTACCCTTCTGATACTATCTCCCTAATACTATAACAGACATTTTGATAATAGTCACAGATACATAAAAATTCTTGACAGACTGCCCCTCTTGACGCCTTGGGGCCGCCATCTTGCTGCACCAGGAGGAAGGAAGGAGGGAGGGGAGGGAAGGGAGGCAGGAAATATCGGTTACAGGACACCGATTTAATGGGGGCTGCCGGCGTGCCTAACTCCGTGTTACATAAACGTTAATATGACGTCATGAGGCGGTAAGTTAACGTTGTGATGTGGTGATTCAAAAACTCGTTCCGCTGCTTCGAATCCCGTGAGGCTTCGTTTTGAGTGAGTGAGTGAAGCTGGCGTGATAATTATCGTTGCTTTGTGAAATATTTGAAATTAATTAAACTTTTCTATGTATTACTAAAAGTTTCGTAGGTTATTCTTCTCTATTTGTTATTATTATCATTATTTTCTTTTGTATTTACCGATTTTCCTGTTAAATTATACATCAACATCGGATATTTCTAGCCAAC
>JAPQNM010000160.1:12500-17500 GCA_029783475.1 Metacarcinus magister | reverse complement strand
CAGGTAACACAAGCACAGGTAACCTAACGCAAGGCCCTCTACCGGGAACTGGATGAAACTATTGCTACTTGAATTTATAGTGATGGTGTTGTGTTACTTATATATTACTTATGTGCTTCTTCCCCCTCCTCCTCTTCCCCCTCCTCTTCTTCCCCCTCCTCCTCTTCCCCCTCCTCTTCTTCCCCCTCCTCCTCTTCCTTCACTTCTTCCTTCTCCTCCTCTTTTTTTGCTTATGTAAGATGATTATGACAAAATGGTGTTCTTCTTCTTCTTCTTCTTTCTCTTTCTCTTTGTGATTTTCTAATGTTGATGTTAAGTGATAATAATAATAATAATAATAATAATAGTAAGAATGTTTTATATACATATGTTTTTTGTTTTTTTTTGGGTGGAAATTCGAAAAAAAGGAAAATAAGAAAATACAGCAAGATAACGTAATTTCTTGATATTTTTCTTCTTGGTGTGGAAATATAAAAGTTTCTAAGAGGAAGGTTATTATTATTATTATTATTATTATTATTATTATTATTATTATTATTAAGAGCAACAACAACAACAAAAATTATCAGGAAAAAAAAATTACATATCAGCCTCGTAAAAAGGAAGCAACGAAACACAATAAAAAACATAAACACATGAATACAAGAAGATAAAACAAAATAAGTATAAGGACATTATGTAAATTAATTTCCTGAATGGACACTTCCTCTTGGCGAACAACATAATACACACACACACACACACATACACACACACACAGGTAGGTAGACTCAAACAGGTGTACAGCACAACAATTAAGCTACAACCCTATAATCCTTCATCTATAACCTCACCTCCTATCATTACCAATTGGACAGGTGCGCCAACAACAACACCTGTCACAACCAGATACACTTACCTTTACCTTTTATGATTTAATTCGCTCTCAGGTAGTTAAGGAAGCAGGTAAACGCAAAATGGCGGTGATAAAACAGACTTGAAAAACCTAACTAATAAGCGGAAACAACAGCACTCGTCTATAAGGGATCGTAAAGCGGTGATTGGTGCAAATTTGTGACGTCATTGTTAGGTTATCCGCTCTGATTGGCTACTGGAACGATGCTGGACCTCGCCTCATTGGTCCAATTGGGTAGTTATCGGCAACTTGTATGATTATGTTTATGTTTCCTGTGTGTGTGTGTGTGTGTGTGTGTGTGTGTGTGTGTGTGTGTGTGTGTGTGTGTGTGTGTGTGTGTGTGTGTGTGTGTGTGTGTGTGTGTGTTGGTGGGCGAAGGGGGGGGGGTAACGGAAAGACAGACACAGGGTAAGAACAACAGACAAGGAAAACATCAAAACACTTACACACACATAAACAGTAAGTGTACACGTTGTTTTATATGTATGTGTGTATGTGTGTGTGTGTGTGTGTGTGTGTGTGTGTGTGTGTGTGTGTGTGTGTGTGTGTGTGTGACAATGACATGCAGACATATAAAGACGGACAAGGAAAAAAATACACACATACACACCCACACACACACACACACACACACACACACACAGTAGACATGGTGGGCAATGTTGCAGGTGCGTGACACGAACATAGGAGGAGGAGGAGGAGGAGGAGGAGGAGGAGGAGGAGGAGGAGGAGGAGGAGGAGGAGGAGGAGGAGGAGGAGGAGGAAGGGGAGGAGACTGCGTACCTACGTTTAATGTCACCAGTTCGATATAAAGGAAAGGTGTCGCAGTAGTAGTAGTAGTAGTAGTAGTAGTAGTAGTAGTAGTAGTAGTAGTAGTAGTAGTAGTAGTAGTAGTTGTTGTTGTTGTTGTTATTCTTGCTATTCCTAATATTGCTGTAATAACCTAACAGTAAATACATATAAATAAACAAACACAGCAATATAAAATAAACAACAGGAGTAAGAGCAATAACAAAACAGCAGAAACAGAACAAAAACAATATAAAAACAACACAAATAAAAGCAGGAATCATAGTAATAGTAATAGTAATAGTAATAGTAATAGTAGAAGTAGTAGTAGTAGTAGTAATACCAGATTGTTTATTTGTTAACTTATTTACCTTCGTGAAAGCCACAAACCAAACACAAACAAACACAAACAAACACAAACAAACACAACGAAATTCACCTGAAATCTGAACATAAATCTACACACAATAAACACAACCCTAACACCCCTTTCCTCCCCCTTTCCCACCCCTTTTTTCCCCTCTTTCCCCTTCCTTCCACAGCAACACCATTCTAAATTCAAAATGTCCACAGTCCGGATAAGAGTACATTCGGATCCGGTTTATACGAGGCTGTTTTATCCGGACTGAATCTTACTTTATTTATCCGAATTATTTTTTTGAGATCGTATACTGAAGAAAAATAAATAAAAATAAATATACACAAGAATGAGTGATTGCTCATAATTCACTAGTAATGTTATTGAAGAATGGAGGAGGAGGAGGAAGGAGGAGGAGGAGAGGAAGGAGGGAGGGAAGAAAGGAGGGAGAGGAAGGAAGGAAGGGATGATGAATTGTAGAATATGCTTATGGGAAAAATTAATGGAGTGAGGGATGATACAGGAAACATTAAAAGGATAAAGAGAGAGGGAAACAAGGAGGAAGGAAAGGAAGGAAGGAAAGGAATAAAGGAAAGGAAGTAGAGAGATAAAAAAAAAAATACTAAAATCACATAAATAAACTAGAAATCATAAATAAATAAATAAAATCCAAAAAAATATATAGAAATGGAAGGGAAGAATGGAGAGAAGAAGGAATGCGGTGAGGTAAGGAGGGAGGGAGAGGAGGGTAGGGTGGGTAAAGGGTAAGGGTAAGGGTGGGTAAAGGGTAAGGGTAGGTAAGGGGTAAGGGGTAAGGGGTAGGCCACTTCCTGTTTGTGAAGAAGCAGACAGGTACGAGAGCAAAGGTGTTAGTTAGACAGGTAATGACGGATATCTGTCAGCTTATACCTCTACCCCTACTTACCTCTCTCTCTCTCTCTCTCTCTCTCTCTCTCTCTCTCTCTCTCTCTCTCTCTCTCTCTCTCTCTCTCTCCATGCCTATCATTCTTTAACCATCCCATATCCTCCCCTTTTTTTTCTCTCTCCTTCCTCCCCTTTCTACTCACTTACCTTCCCTTTGCATCTGTACAATTCCATCTAAACATCTATATTTATCACCCTTTTTTTTGTATCTATCTTTCCTTCCTTAACCATTCTCAAATTTCCTTTCCATTTTACACATCTATTTCACTATATAATTTCCCCTTTTTTTTCCTCTTATGCAATATTAATCATTGGAAAATTACCTTATAACCCCTCCCATATATCACTCTTTAATTCCATATATATACATCCTTTCCCTTATATATATGTCTCCTTCCTTCCTTCCTATCTCTCCTACACACCTGCCCTGGCCGCCTATTCCACACCTGTCCTTCATTATTACACACCTGTGGGAATAACATTGATCTCCATTGTTGCAAATTGATCTGTGTGTTTGCAATTTATGAAGAGTTTATCATCCTCCTCCTCCTCCTCCTCCTCTTCTTCTTCTTCAACTGACTATTCTTGTTTTTCCTCCTCCTCCTCCTCCACTACTCATATTACTCATCTTCCTCCTCCTCCCTCCTCCATTTTATCACCTGAGAAAAGGCACAGGAGAAGGATTAGTGACGTGGCGAAGAAGAAGAAGAAGAAGAAGAAGAAGAAGAAGAAGAAGAAGAAGAAGAAGAAGATGGTGATGATGATGAAAAAGGAGCAGGAAAAAAACAAACGGAAATAACAACGGTAAAAACACCACAAAACAGACACAAACACAGACAGTAAATAAAATAAAAACAAAAAAAGACAAAATAAGACAAAAAAAAACGAGACAGACAAAAATAAAAAAAAGAAACCACAAAAAATAAAAAATAAATAAATAAATAAATAAAAACAAGGAAAAGGAAAAAAATAGCGGAGTCATGTCTTACACTCCACCTGATTGCAATGACAGATGGCGCGCAGGACACACTGACAGCAAGGAGCAAGGCGAGGCGAGGCGAGGCGAGGTAAGAAACAGCGAGGGAGGGAGACACAGAGAGCTACCCTGCCCTACGCCCACCCCACCGCCCCCACGCCCACCCCACCGCCCCACGCCCGCTCCAGCCCACATTTACTACCAGAGGGTGGCCAAAGGGGTGATTACACGCCGGTGTTCGGTAATAAGAGAGAACCTGGATTGCTCTAGCTATTAGGGGGGAGGTAAAGGGGGGAGGAGGTAAAGGGGGGAGGAGGGAAAGGGGAGGAGGGAAGGAAGAGGAGGATTGGGTTGAGGGAGAGAAGGAGGGTTTTCAGTGGTGGTGAATGGATGGCAATGGTGGATGAATAGAGAGAGAGAGAGAGAGAGAGAGAGAGAGAGAGAGAGAGAGAGAGAGAGAGAGAGAGAGAGAGAGAGAGAGAGAGAGAGAGAGAGAGAGAGAGAGAGTAGTCATGTGGTCACTCACACGCACAAACAAAATGACAGGAGGTGACAGATATATGATGGATGGAGGGAGAGAGGAAGGAAGGAAGGAAGAGAGGGAGGGAGGGAGGGGAGGGAAGGAGAGAAGGGAGGGACATGTAGGAAGGATATATGTGGTTGAGTGATCTCCTATTCATGATAATAAGGACGCGTCAGATATATAATTTATGCAACAGCTGTGTGTCTTCTCTCTCTCTCTCTCTCTCTCTCTCTCTCTCTCTCTCTCTCTCTCTCTCTCTCTCTCTCTCTCTCTCTCTCTCTCTCTCATAATGGCTACTAATACCCATAGTCCACCATCCATCACCCCTTCCTCCCCCCTTCACCCCTTCTCCTCCTTCACCCCTTCCTTCCTCCCGCCCATTTCACACCCATACATCCCACCCCTCCCCCCCCCATACCACACCTTGACGCTCAGGTAAATCCCTAGAATACCTCAACATCAACCTCCTCCTCCTCCTCCTCCTCCTCCTCTTCATCTCCCTTAACCTCACCTGTTGAATCACCATTTTGAATAC
>JAPQNM010000160.1:0-5000 GCA_029783475.1 Metacarcinus magister | reverse complement strand
ACCAAAGTCCTTTAGTGATATAACTATTATTGTAATAGAGAGCAACGATGTGTTTTTGAAGCTCTACCATTGTGTAGTTAACTATGTCTGTCTTAACAGGCAACAATATGCATATCAGATTCCGCAACGTGTATGTTTAACCTTATTAGTGTAACAGCAAATATGCATAGAAGCAATGTTGTGGAGCGTGGTAACATCTATCTAAAGGCATTGTTATCTTTCCAATAACTCCCATACATTTGGTGAAAATTGAAGTTTTGTTAAAACATAAAGGTAATTACTTTTTCCACTCTTACATCTGTAATTACACTCTAATTCAATTTCCCTATAGCTCAAAAGAAGCAAAATCTCCTGCCCTTTCTTTAATATTCTATAATCATTCTACTTAAACCTCATATTTTTCGAGTAATTTCAAAAAATATTATTTCTGCCAAAAATCCTAAGGGTACCCTAGGAGATTTCACGAAAATTTCGACACGTCCGAATCTCATGAAAATTGGTACCAAGGTGTTCTCGGTCTGCTCCTGATCTACCACAAATGGGACTGTACATCCACATGACTGAGTCATGTATCTATCTGATGTACATAGTCTGCTACAGTTCCTAAACATATGTGACTGATATTACGCATTATCCTGAATATCTATGGATTTCCCATCTTAGTTCGTCTAGCATGTATCACTGTAAACAGAGCCATGTACAGCATTATAACTAATAACGGAACTGTACATGCCTAAACATAGTCTGTAACCTATCTCCTTAACGGCCCAGTATGAGAATTCTCACCATGTGTTATTTAGACACCTGTGAACTATTCAGCGAAAAAGTTTTTTCCCATTTATGCTACGTAGAATATTCGTTAAGCCAATGGCTACAGCGCAATATTCGCTTACATAGAAGTAACATATACGACTTGTCATCGATCCTAAATCACTACTGTGTGGGTGAATTGTTGTTGATTAATTGTTCCATCCAAAACTGCCACCAATCATTCCCTTGTTCCACAACAATCTAATTAACGTCTTAACTACTTATGAAGAAAAGTAAAAATTTTGCAAACGAAATTAATAGTTAAATGCATTACATGCAAACTTCTAATGCATTCAGCACATGTAGCTTCCCCCATTCACGCTCTACTAACATGTAAGCTGGTAACCCGATATTATAACCTAAGTAATCTTATTCTATTCCCTAATTCCATTTAACTATTTGTTTTTCATGCTCATTTTGCAGAAACGGGCGTCTCCGTGTTACTTTCTTTTATATTCAATACGTTATTTTATCCGTTATTAAGACGCGCATATCATTGCCATTAGTACTCAAGTTATCCAGCAAAAGTATAGTTACCTGATAGCCTTTATGTCAAAAAGATCATTAAGCGTGTCACCATCTCTAACTACTAGGGTAGAAATGATTTCATCACTGAAAAAATTGTTCGACACTCTCGAAACTCTCATGGAAAATTGCGCTGTTATACAAATGAGGTACTCACTGGTCATGCTTGAAAACACGATCACTGGACTCATAAAGTTTTTCTGAAATTACTATTAACATTCAAATCCGTATCTGAACACACACACTGGTTGGTGCCTCCGCCTTTAAACCCCCTTCCGTTCATTGCGGCGGCCTACTCACACCACTTCCAATACGTGCAATACTTTCACATGTCCCGCCTCCACTAGCTCATTGTTCCGGCCTTCACACCCTTTACGCTTACACCCTCCATCGGGTCAACTAGCACGCGACGTCCGTGTGTATACTCACATTTCGCCCCCGAAATTTCCAAATCGATAGCCAAGGATCCCTTTGAGTCTACTCTCTTCTATGTCCCTAGTGAGGCCTGCTCAAACTATGCTCTGTAACATTCAACTATGCCGTCTTGCATTGTCTCTCAGACAGGAGCCAGCTGAATCAACGCACGCTAGAGTATATCTTTCGATCATGATCCGATTACTGGATGTACTCCATCAAAGCCTAGTTTTTGTGTGAATTTTTGTAGGCCATATGTATCATGAAACTTACCGTTCTTATCGCGTATGTAGTATTACTACTGAGATAATAGCAGCAGTGTAGGTTATCAAGGTCTCTGTATATATCCTTAGCAGTGTCTTACATCCAATCTATGTCCGGTGTTATGGCTAACACCGTCTGCTAGGACCAAGCTGCTTACTCTTTAATAACATAGGCCGCGCATTACGCACCAAATCTCTACATTAGTTGAAGGATTGGCCTTTCCCTTTATGCCATATTATAAACCGTCGCTCCGTTCGGCCTGTCAGCTTGACGGCTCTTCGGTAGCTAGCATTTTACGATATGAATATTTGAAAATATTCGAGATATTGGAAATATCATGCTAGCATCTGATACACCTAATTAAACTGACAAACTGTCATTATGTAATATTGTTGATGACTCCAGTAGACGTGCCTATACGTCCGTTGCTCTCCATGTAGGAGAATAGTAATGCGAAACTAAACAGCTCATTTAATACAAAACAAGTGTTATCTTTTTTTTTTCTTTTCTCATTTTTCCACCCGTGATAAGTTGTTAGAGATAATTGGAAATAATCATTCGTCTGCAGTGTGAACACCTAATTAAACTGTACATAACTCCTTCATTTACATGAATTATTTGTTCTTTTATGGACTATATCAATTTCTAGGCAGAATATGACAACTTAATTTATTTCTATATATAAAACATAACTTTTCTCCTCATGTTCCCGAAAGCCTCTAGAGATATGAAATATTATTCATTGCAAGCATCTCGGATTGCCACCTAATTAAAACGCGCTAAAACTTTAAATTATCTATATGAATATTTGTTGTATTATGACTAAGTAATTAGCTATTGACTTGAGTATAGTAAAATAAACTAATATATGTATTTACACAACATGACGTAGTTCCTGCCTCATTTCCTCGATAAGCTATAGCACGAGATTTAATGGAAATATATTGCAAGCACTCTGATACACCTAATTTAAACTGTACAACTGGAATTTAGAATATATTGTTCTCTTATGGCATAATAATTTACGCAAGTAAATGAAAACTGAATATTTATTATACAAAAACAGTGACATTTACCTCCTCATTTCTACTCGAAGCTACTAGGTAGAGTATGTATCGGAAATTATGTCATTGCAGCATCTTGCATACACCTAATTAAAACTGTACAACTTGCTAATTTATGAATATTGGTTTCTTTTTCATGACTAATAATTACCGCAGTAAAATGCAACTTGTAAACTATTTTTATAATAAACAACATGCACCGTTCCTCCCTGCTAATGCTATCTCTATCACTGGACAATGCTGTATTCTATTGCTGAGAGAGTTAAGGAGCGGCTCATTCTCCATCGGCCCACCGCTTCTTGCATACCACTAATATGTCCATAAAAATGGCGTACAACCTTGTGTTCCTCTATTATTATTGTCAGATATTAACGTTGTGACATTTAGTGAGCTGTATATAATCGTCTAAACAGACACATATGATGCCGAGACGCTAACAAATGCTGAAACTTGACTATTGTCACGCACAATATAAACATGTGAGTATGATTCCTCCACACAGTCATTTTTTCTCAGGAAGAGCCTCAATGTATAGAGGATATCGAAATATCACTCTGCGTTGAATCCATAGCAGAGCATCTGGATCGGATTCCTAATTAAACTGTGTTTAAAATATACTGGAACAGCTTATGAAGAGAGGTTCATCTGTTCTCAACATGACTTTAAAAAATTTACGCCTAGTAAAGCATGCAAACTAAATACAAATTTATATAAAAACTGGATTATGTTTCCTCACCTCACTTTACTTACGGAAAGCTATAGAGATATTGAAATATCAATCCTGCAGCATCTCGATACAAAAATAATATAACTTAAAACTGTATATCTCAATTAAATATTTGCTTTCTATGACTAATAATTACGCCTTATAAAATGAAACTTAAATAAATTTATATAAATTAAAAATGAATTTTCCACCTATTTCTCCGAAAGTATTAAGATATTTGAAAATATCATGCATCATCTTCGATTGACACTAATCTTAACATTAAAAACTTGTATACTGAAATTGAATATTTGTTTCAATGACCTAATTAATTACGACAAAAAGTCTAAACCTCTAAATATTTTGAATTTAAAAAAATGACTTTCAGCTCTACATTTCCACAACCAAAAAACACACCACCAAAACACCAACACCAATAAAAATCTGTAAAACAATATATGAGAACTGATCATGATGATCCGAAAATACGCAATTGCCAGTAAAAATGAAACTTAAAATTAATAAAAAACTATGACTCTTTCCTCCCATATTTCTCGAAAGCTATTAATATATTGGAAATACATCCGCAGAATTGATTAACCTAATTAAACACTCTAACAAACTCTCATTATGAATAATTGTTCTAGACTCAATAATAACACAGTAAGAAATGAACTTAAATTTATTTATATAAAAAACAATGATCTTCTCCTCATTTCCGAAAATTATTACGAGATATTGGAAATATCATTGCTAGCATCTGATTTTAGACATAATTTAAACTGTACAATCTGTCATTAGAATATTTGTTCTATGCTCTTAATTATTTACGAGAGTAAAATGAAAAAACGATTACTAATCTTATATATATAAATAAACTCAATGACTTTCCACCTTCAATGTTTCCCTGTATAGAAAGCTAGTTACACTATGAGCATATGCCACCAGCACCCCATCACATTGTGCAGCAATTCTGCATCACCTCAAGTAAATAAGAGTACACATAATCAAGAGTACAACTTATTTTGATAGTTGCAATGTATTTTGTTCTAGGACTACTAATTTACGCTAGTAAAATAAACCGTGGAACTAATTTATTTAAAAAAACATGACTCTCCTCATCATTTTCTCGAATAGTCTAATTAGAGATCATTTGGAAATTCATTTGCAGCCATTCGGCATACACCTAATTAAACTGTGAACAAACGATATTTATA
>JAPQNM010000157.1:52500-53862 GCA_029783475.1 Metacarcinus magister | reverse complement strand
GAGAGAGAGAGAGACGAAGAGAGAGAGAGAGAGAGAGAGAGAGAGAGAGTTAAGTAGTAAGGATAATCTGTGTAAAAATTAAGAAAAGTTTGTTATGAAAATGATTTTATGATGAAGAGTGATGAGAGAGAGAGAGAGAGAGAGAGAGAGAGAGAGAGAGACAGAGAGAGAGAGAGAGAGAGAGAGAGAGAGAGAGAGAGAGAGAGAGAGAGATACTTAGCAATGAAAGACTGAGAAAGAAAGATTCGTGATAAAAAAATAATAATAATAATAAGAGTGGGATGCAAAATTGAATCAAAATAGCTCATGTTTTATTATGACGCCCACAGCTCGCCCACCTCCACGCCCACGGACGGGACACCCACTCCCACCCACACGCTGGACTCCACACCCACTCCACACCCACTCCACTCCACGTCCAGTCCACTACAAAGAGGTTCACTTGAGTATTTCTTATAATTTTTCTCAATAACCCGAATCTGTCAAGTGCTATCTTTCTTATATTTCATTTTTTTCGTAACTCATGAGATAAATTTTCCTTTTTTTCCTTCCTGGCGATGTGCTGTCTAGTTTCCCTTGTTCCGTAGGTAGGTAGCAGAAGGAACAGGAGTGGAATACTGAAGGGACGAAAGACCTGAACTAAGTGATACAAAACGGGCACGGTCACATCAAGAAGAAGAACAGGATAAACTTTTTGAAAATATTTAGGCCTCACCACGCATTTTGTATTTACAGTGGGAAATTATTTTTGTATCTCTTTGTATTTGTACTTATTCTCTCAAACCATTACAGCACCCATTGACCTGTTGACCTCGTGACCTCCTCTTGACCTCCTCGTGACCTGTGCTGCTGTTTACCTTGGTGAGTAGCAGTACTGTTTAGGTTTATTCTGAAGCTAGTTTTTATTCATCTATTTTCCAAGGCAATTTCAAATCCTAACTCCCCTCCTCCCATCTTCCTCCTCCTCCTCCTCCTCCTCCTCCTCCTACCCCCCCCTCCCCCCCCACCAATCTGTCTGGGGTGCAAATGAAAGTTTCAGTTAATGACGATTTGCATTTTATTAACTGCCCTTGTCACATTTTGGGCAGGAACCGCGTGGGAAAAAAAAAATTATGTGTGTGTGTGTGGGTGGGTGGGTGGGGTGGGTGGGTGGGTGGGCGTGGGTTGGGTGGGGGTGGGGCGGGCGCAGTGAGTTCATAATTGCATTTATTCATTTGTTTGTTAGTTTGTTGGTTTGTGTGTGTGCAGAGAGAGAGAGAGAGAGAGAGAGAGAGAGAGAGAGAGAGAGGAGAGAGAGAGAGAGAGAGAGAGAGAGATGATGTCAGGGTAAGAGGAAAGAGGAAGAGGAAAAGGAAATCCTGA
>JAPQNM010000157.1:40000-47500 GCA_029783475.1 Metacarcinus magister | reverse complement strand
GAAACAAAACTTGTAAAAGACTGGAGTGCAGGAAAACAAAATAAAGAAAAGCTATTGCCGGCTGAGAAGGTCGGCTCCAATGTTGTCTGTCCCGGCAACATGAACAACCCTAAATTTATAGGGTTGAAGACCTAAAGCCCATCGTAGTACTCTATCATTTTTACCTTTGAATTTCTGAAGGTATATTAGAGGCTTGTGGTCTACTTCAAGGATAAATTCCTTACCTCGAAGATAGAAGTCAAACCTATGAATGCCGAACACGATGGCCAGGCATTCCCTCTCGATGGTAGAGTATCGTCGTTCCCGATCAAGTAGTTTCCGGCTGGCGTAAGAGATGGGATGTGGACGATCATCATGGTACTGTAGGAGTACAGCACCTAATCCATAGTTTGAAGCATCGGTACGTAGGACGAAGGTCTGGCTGGGGTCCGGAAGACGCAGAATAGGTCCCGAAGTCAAGGCTTGCTTCAGCAGCTTGAACCGTTGAAGCAGATCTTCAGTCCACTGGAGGGGATCCCGTACCGGCTTCTTCAACAAGTCAGAGAGGGAGGTGGCCGGTAAGCTCAGAGGCCTCAGGAATGAAAGCTTTATAAAATGATATCAAACCTAGGAAACTCCGGAGTAACTTCTTGGTGGTAGGAGGAGTCATGGAGGTGATGGCAGTCAACTTGCCAACTTGTGGTTGAAGATGGTCGCGGGACAAAACAAATCCCAGATAGTTGATGGACTCTGCTCCAAACCGGCACTTTTTAAGTTTGACAGTCAGACCGTTTTGTTGTAGTCTATCTAAAACAGACTTGAGGGCAGAGATGTGAGTGGGCCAATCAGATGAATACACAAAAATATTATCAAAATAAAAAGAAACATTGGCCAAGCCAGCAAGCACAATCCTCATTAAGCGAATATAAGTGGCACAGGCCGTAACAAGACCAAAAGGCATCCGAGTAAATTCCATCAGGCCCTTGCAGGATGGTTCCGAATCTGATGAAAATTGTTACATAGAGATTCTCGATCATGCTGAACACGAATCTGGCATCAGTTATATCATTACTATAATATCAAACACTATTTCACCCTTGCTTGTCTAATAATAATAATGAAAATAACCATTATATCACTTTACTGGCTGATGCTGGTCTCTATGACAAAAATACATAGACGACCTCCTTTAATGTATAGTTAGTATGTAGCTATTAAACATGATTATCGAGGCATTTCACAGCCTATCTAAACAATTGTATAGGCCTAGTTTGTTAGTATGTCATATGGTGGTTCAATTAACATCTTTACCTGTAGATGTAGATGTAGATGTAGAGTACTAAAGAAAGAGCAGAAAACACATTATTTTGAGCTATACAGTAATGACAATGAAATATAAAAAATCAATAAAAAAAAATCACATTCAAAATTTTCGAAAAACTTATTATTATTGCTATTTCTGATCGATCTTTTTCAACTCTATACATTTATCTCTATACATTATTGATCTAGGACTAATAATTTGGCAAAAAAAATGACATCAACTAATTTTTTATATAGATTATAGTCAATATTATAGTATATATTTTACGCTAAAGTATTATAGAACTGATGCATTTTGGGGAAGATTAAAAAACAGGATGGAAAGGGAAGAGGAATGTTGGGGGGGCGGGCGTTGGGGGGGGAGGTAGTAGTGTAAAGAGAAGAGACAATGGTGGTTAATGGTTTAGAAATATCTCTTTTTTTTCTTCTTTTCTCTTTCTCTATTTTTTTTATTTTTTTAGATGAGGTAGACAAAACAGGGACTCTTTATTCTCTCTCTCTCTTTCTTTTTTCTCTCTCTCTCTTCTACTACTACTACTACTACTACTACTACTACTACTACTACTACTACTACTACTTCTTCTACTTCTACTTCTACTTCTACTACTACTACTACTACTACTACTCTACTCCTACTCCTACTCCTACTCCTACTCCTACTACTATTACTACTACTACTCCTACTCCTACTCCTACTACTACTACTACTACTACTACTACTATTACTACTACTACTACTACTACTTTCTTTCTTTCTCTATAATGTGAAAGAAGAAGAAAAAAATTGCCTCTTTCTTTAAATTCTGTCTTTAATTTTCTTTCGTAAACTAAAATAAATAGATAAAATTATATATGGATAGATAATAATGATGATAATGATAATAATAACAATGAGAGAGAGAGAGAGAGAGAGGGAGGGGGGGGACGCCTAGTATCCATGGCAACGGAGACTTACCCCCCTCTCTCTCTCTCTCTCTCTCTCTCTCTCTCTCTCTCTCTCTCTCTCTCTCTCTCTCTCTCTCTCACCCATTGACGTGCCACCACATATACTCTCATCACTACTTGAGAGAGAGAGAGAGAGAAAGAGAGAGAGAGAGAGAGAGAGAGAGAGAGAGACAAACTCAAGGCATATATAAATACCTACAATATTGACAAGGGGGGAGGGGGGTAGGGGGGGGGAGGGGGAGGGGAGGCATATTTCTGGAATTGACAAGGAGGAGGAGGAGGAGGAGGAAGAAGACAAGAGTTAAATATGCATGAGAGAGAGAGAGTGAGAGAGAGAGAGAAACACCTGTACCCTAATTAGGTCACACACAGGTAAGGGAATCGAACAGGTGCGTGTGTGCGTGTGTGTATGTGCGTGTGTGCGTGTGTGTGTGT
This sequence comes from Metacarcinus magister, assembly GCA_029783475.1. Classification (NCBI taxonomy): domain Eukaryota; kingdom Metazoa; phylum Arthropoda; class Malacostraca; order Decapoda; family Cancridae; genus Metacarcinus; species Metacarcinus magister. The sequence goes on along the minus strand of JAPQNM010000157.1, from coordinate 44,818 downwards.
GTAGGATTAATATTTACACTGCCATTTACTCTCTCTCTCTATCTCTCTATCTCTCTATCTCTCTCAATAACAAACATATTAACAAACACTTCTACATAAATTCCTTTCCCTCTCTCTTTCCCTCTCATCTCTCTTTCCCTCTCCCTCTCTCTTCCTTCCCCTCTCCCTCTCTCTTCCCCTCTCATCTCTCTCTTCCTCTTCCCCTCTTTTCCCTCTCACACCTTACCCTTCCCCCTCTCTCCCTTCCTCTTCCCCTCTTTTCCCTCTCACACCTTACCCTTCCCCCTCTCTCCCTTTCGCTCTCTCCCTTCCTCCTTCCCCTCTCCTTCTCTCCCTTCCCCTCCCCCCCCAAGGGAAAGAGGGGAAGGGATGAGGGGACACGGCAGCTGGTTGACTTACTTGATGCATATTGACAGAGGAGGAGGAGGAGGGGGAGGAGGAAGAGGAGAGGTAAGAGGAAGAAGAGGTTGAGTTTGTGGTGCATGAAGAAGAGGAGGAGGAGGTGTTTGAGGAGGTGAAAGAGGAGGAGGAGGAGGAGAATGTGGAAGAAGGAAGGAGAGGAGCAACAAGACGAGAATAAAAGAGGAGGTGGAGGAGGAGGAAGAAAAATTAAGAAAAATGTTACTCAGAAAGAGGATGTGATGATAATGGAGAGAAGAGAGAGAGAGGAGAGAGAGAGGAGAGAGAGAGAGAGAGAGAGAGAAGAGGAGAGAGATTCTCCTGCTTGCTTAAATAATTGCCTCACGTGACCGTAAGTAATTCCTTCTATCTTCCTGGGTGACGAGGTGAGAGAGAGAGAGAGAGAGAGAGAGAGAGAGAGGAGGATAAAATGAGGGATGGAAGAAATTTGAGGAAAGAGGAAATTGAGGAGGAAGTTAAAGAGAGTGAGAGAGAGTGAATGAGTGAGTGAGAGAGAGAGAGAGAGAGAGAGAGAGAGAGAGAGAGAGAGAGAGAGAGAGAGAGTTCATACAAGTTAGTATTGAATCTTATCAACTTTCTCAATCAAGAAGGAGAGAGAGAGAGAGAGAGAGAGAGAGGAGAGAGAGAGAAATAGATATAATAATAATAATAATAATAGAAAGAGACGATTAATTTTTTCAATATTTTTTTTTTCGCTTCTTAATTTTCATTTTCCATTTCCTTTCCTTCATCTCCGAACGAAAGGAAATGAGAGAGAGAGAGAGAGAGAGAGAGAGAGAGAGAGCAAATTTATCACCTCATTGAAATCTTTAATACTCCAATCAGTGTGTGTATGTATGTGTGTGCGTATTTATGTATGTATGTATTGAATAAATAAATAAATAAATAGATAAGATGCAATTAACTATTTTTTATTTATTTATCCTTGAGTCTCGTTAATTTTGGACCATCTGTCGTTTTCTGTTTAACGACCAATTGGAATTCTTGAAGTGGTCACAATATTTTACATAATTAACCTCTCTCTCTCTCTCTCTCTCTCTCTCTCTCTCTCTCTCTCTCTCTCTCTCTCTCTCTCTCTCTCTCTCTCTCTCTCTCTCTCTCTCTCTCTCTCTCTCTCTCTTTTTTATTAATATTTCTTACTTAAATCATTATTATTATTGTTATTATTTTGTGTAAGTATGAATAACACACACACACACACACACACACACACACACACACACACACACACACACACACACACACACACACGTAAAGCAACTCAACTTCAAAACAGATATTCAGGTCAATTTCTCTCTCTCTCTCTCTCTCTCTCTCTCTCTCTCTCTCTCTCTCTCTCTCTCTCTCTCTCTCTCTCTCTCTCTCTCTCTCTCTCTCTCTCCATCAGTCTGTCAGAAAGTTTTGGTGGATTTCGAGAGAGAGAGAGAGTGTGAGAGAGAGAGAGAGAGAGAGAGAGAGAGAGAGAGAGAGAGAGAGAGAGAGAGAGAGAGAGAGGGAAGTTAGACTGGACAGGTAAAAATGACCTCAAATAATGATAAATGAGGATGGAGGAGAGAGGAGAAAAAAAAAGTGAAAGTGTTACATCTCTCTCTCTCTCTCTCTCTCTCTCTCTCTCTCTCTCTCTCTCTCTCTCTCTCTCTCTCCTCTCTCTCTCATCATACTTGTGCTTTAATGAGACAGCCGTTTGCTCATTTCTTCGGTATAATTAGAGTTAGTTCACGGTGATGAGAGAGAGAGAGAGTGAGAGACAAAAATAGAGAGAAATGCATATTCTCTCTCTCTCTCTCTCTCTCTCTCTCTCTCTCTCTCTCTCTCTCTCTCTCTCTCTCTCTCTCTCTCTCCTCTCTCGCGAAACTGAGGGACAAACCAATTAGGTGGAGAGATTGAAAGTCGATAAAAGGAAAGTAGGTTGGAGGAGGAGGAGGAGGAGGAGGAGGAAAAGGGGAGGAGGAGGAGGGAAAGAAGGAAAGATGAAACCACAATGCAATAGAATGGAAATTACAAAAGAGAGAGAGAGAGAGAGAGAGAGGGAAAAAAAAACTAATATATAATCATTAAATTGTGACTGATGAATGTGAGCTATCTCTAATGAAAGATAGCAAGCATAAAGGGTTCAATTACCGTATTTAGAGAGAGGTCATTAGGGTCATTAATTAGGTCAAATCATTATTATAGTAGTATTCAAACTAGTTAAGTGTATTCTCTCTCTCTCTCTCTCTCTCTCTCCTCTCTCTCTCTCTCTCTCTCTCTCTCTCTCTCTCTCTCTCTCTCTCTCTCTCTCTCTCTCTCCCCTCTCTCTCTCTCTCTCTCTCCTATACTATTAATTACCTCTTTAACACTTACTTCCTCTAATTACTCATTGTCAACCGCTAATGACTAATCCATCTCTATCCTAATTACCCTTTTCTGGGCCTTAATGAGGTAGTTACGCTTGTTAGGAGGCATGGCAAAGGTACTTAATGATGGAGGAGGAGGAGGAGGAGGAGGAGGGAAGAGGAGGAGGAGGAGGAAGAAGAGAGATAGAAGAAGATGAGGTGGAATAATGATAATAATAATACAAGGATTACTATTTTGTTCTCCTTTTCCTCCTCTCTCTCTCTCTCTCTCTCTCTCTCTCTCTCTCTCTCTCTCTCTCTCTCTCTCTCTCTCTCTCTCTCTCTCTCTCTCTCTCTCTCTCTCTCTCTCGTTTTCTCCGTCAGGTAATTGGATTGAATTGCTGAGTCACTGCGGGTTTTTTGAGTCAGTCAGTCAGTTAGTCAGCTAAGTTAGTCAGCAGATAAGAAATAAGGAGGAATTACTCTCTCTCTCTCTCTCTCTCTCTCTCTCTCTCTCTCTCTCTCTCTCTCTCTCTCTCTCTCTCTCTCTCTCTCTCTCTCTCTCTCACTCTCACTCTCACTCTCACTCTCACTCTCTTTATACATTCAATTCTTACTCAAAATAGATCAATAAATCAAATAAAATCGCACACAAATAATAAATAAATAAATAAATATATATAATTTTCCTCACCTACCTACCTAACTAACTACCTTCCTAACTGCCTACCTAACGACCTACCTGTCATTGAATTAGAGTTGAGTAATTAAATTGTAGTAACGAGATAATTGCAGGTAGACAGGAAGGGAAGGAAGGAAGGAAGGAAGGAAGGAAGGCAGACAGGTAACCCACATAATTATATATACCTGATGCCAAGGGAGGGAGGGAGGGAGGAAGAAAGGAAGGAAAGGATGGGAGGGTGGAGGGAGAGAGAGAAACAAAGAGAAAGAATTTATGAACGAAAGAAAATAGTGAAAGATTTAGAAAGAGAGATAATTTTATTTATTTATTTATTTATTTATTTTTTGGTTTATCTCTTCATTAAATTGTCACGTTAGTACTTGATTTTCTCTCTATCTTTCTTTCTTTTTTTTTCTCTCATTCTCTCACTCACTCTATCTCTCTTTTTTTCTCTCTCTCTCTCTCCCTCACAAGTCATTTATATGCAAATTTATCTGAAAAGTGAGAAAAAAAAAACACATTATTTTTTTATTATTATTATTATTATTATTTAGAATATATATAAATGTGTGAGAGAGGAAAGAGAGAGAGAGAGAGAGAGAGAGAGAGAGAGAGAGAAAAAAAAAGATTATTACCTTTAATTAAATTTGTACATTATTTTCTTCATTAATTCCCATTTAATTAACTCCAGGTATAGAAAATTCCCCTCTTTTTTCCCTCTTTTTTCCCCCTTTTTTCCTCTTTTTTTCCCATATATTTTTTGCTTTTCCTCTCTTCAAAATTTTCCCTCTTCCCTTCCCTTCTTTCCCCTCTATCTCTCTCTATACTATACGTTATCTCTCTCTCTCTCTCTCTCTCTCTCTCTCTCTCTCTCTCTCTCTCTCTCTCTCTCTCTCTCTCTCTCTCTCTCTCTCTCTCTCTCTCTCTCTCTCTCTCTCTCTCATTTTCCTTCACTCTTTCCCCTCTTCCCTCTTTCCTCTCTTTTACTCTTATATCCATTGCCTTCAAACGCCCCCCTTCCCTCCCCTTCCCCCCCCTTCTCTCTCCCCTCCTCCCCCCCCTTCTCTCTCTCCCCTAATCACTCCCCTCACATCTTGTCTCCTCTTCCTTGATTTATTATCGTATTTCTTTGCATATTTTCGCAAAAGGTGATAAATATAGAGAAAGAGAGAGAGAGAGAGAGAGAGAGATACACTGACGATTTTATTTATTTATTTATTTTTTTATTTTTTTTTTTAGTGTCCCGTTAAGCTCCGTGATGCATAGAAAACGAGAAACAAAACCAAAACAAACAAAACAAACAAAAAGAAAATAAAGAAAGAAAGAAAGAAAATAAGAGTCAGATCATCGCTTCAAAATAAAACAGAATCGGAAATATAATAAAAATAAACTAAAAACTAT
>JAPQNM010000157.1:22500-37500 GCA_029783475.1 Metacarcinus magister | reverse complement strand
ATTCTTCCTAATACTTCAATTTATTTGGCTTCTTTTTTTTCTTCTTTTTTTTTCCCCTTCTTTTGGCGCCAAATTTAGGTGTAGAAAAGTAGTAGTAGTAGTAGTAGTAGTAGTAGTAGTCTCTCTCTCTCTCTCTCTCTCTCTCTCTCTCTCTCTCTCTCTCTCTCTCTCTCTCTCTCTCTCTCTCTCTCTCTCTCTCTCTCTCTCTCTCTCTCTTCTCTCTCTCTCAGCATCTTATTTATTTATTTTTCTTTTGAAGTTTTTGTTTTGCTATCCATAAAATGTTTACGTTTTCTCTTGTTGTTACCTTGATAGAAAACTTGACCAGCATTAAAATTCTCAATAAAACCATAATAATGAGTCTTTATATATAACGTATAGAGAAAATAAATCATAGCTAAGCATATCAAAACAAATAGAAATAGATCAATAAGGAAGAAGAATTAAAATAACAATAAAAATGACACAGCTCAAATAAACAAAAAAAACACATTAATAAGGTAAACAAACCATAACATATTGAACATAAAACAACAATAATAATATATAACAACATTTCTGTCTAATATAACAAAGTATTTATAGTATAGATCAATTGATAGACATTTTGATGACGTTCATATGTCTGTGAATCGCCATGACAGGTCGAAGGAGGAAGGTCGCTCCATATTTCCTTCAATATCTCCACTTCTATGACCTTGACCCGTGACCTTGGAGGATGACCTTGACCTGGGACTCAAGATGGATCATTATAGGCTTGAAGGAGGCTGAAGGTGCTCATGGAAAGGCAACAGGTGAGGTTAAGAACATTTTTATTTTAGCTGTGCAAGGTTAGTTAGTTAGTTAGTTAGTGTAGTATAGAGGCCCTGCCTCACAGCCATGGTGATCCACCGCTGGTCCCAATCCTGGCATCCCTGTTCCTTAGGGCCACCTGGTCTGGTATGGTATTTGAGGTCCGGCATCCAGCCGTATAGCCTGGCACTGAGGGTTCGTCCGGTATTCTCCGCAGGAACCTGTCCAGGCTAGACTTGAATTTATCCACTGGACTGCCGGTGATGCTCCTCAATTCTTTAGGTAGGGCATTGAAGATCTTAGGCCCGTCGTGGGTCAGACTTGATGCCAGTAGGGTCCTGATCCTCTCTGGGGCTCGGGTTGGCAAGCTGCTCCTTGTGCATTTACGACCACTCCTCTCAGTGGTGTAAGGCTGCAGTGCGATGGGCGCGGGGTTAGGTACCTGTCCTTCCAGGATCTTCCAGGTGTAGATGGCTCTGTACCTGTCCCTTCTCCGTTGCTGTGAGTAAAGCCCCACCCAGCTCCCTGAGTCTGTCCCAGTAGCTGAGGTCTCTCATCCCTCTGATCCGCTTTGTGAAGAACCTCTGCACCCCTTCTAGTTTTTTAATATCACCCCTCTTGTGGGGCGACCACAGCTGACTGCAGTAGTCAAGAAGGGGTTGTATTAGGGTCTTCCAGAGGGTAAGCATGGTTTGGGGCTCCCTAGTGGCAAAGGTTCTTAGTACCCAGCTTGCCATGCCCTTAGCCTTCCTTATTGTCTCCTCAGTGTGGTGATGGAAGGAGCAGTCTTCACTGAGGTATACACCAAGGCATTTGGTATGTTGCTGTGCACAGATTTCATGCCCTCCTTCTGTGAATAATTTCTTTTCCTTTATTTCTTGTTTCTGCCCATGCCGCAGTATCTCAAATTTTTGTTCGTTGAACTGCATGTTGTTTGTTGTAGTCCAGGTGTAATATTTTCAAGTTAATTGCTTACTTAGTCATCATTAGTGAGGTGTTGTCGCGGCCTCACCTCATTAAATTGTTATACCCAAATGTTTATCCTGCCTAGAGTTAAAAGCTGCTGGTATACACGGTGCTGTGACCTCTTGGTGAAGGGAGGGACGGAGGGAGGAGGAGGAGGTAGAGAGGGAGGAGGAGGAGAACGCATTGGCCGAAAGTTATACAGGTGTTCCTTGTGGTCCCAGACATACCTGCATTCCCTCACTAGTTACAATAAGGACATTTCTGCTTCCTTGGCCCTCATTCTTTCTATTTGTTCCTTATTTTCTCTACACAAGCAAGTAGATTCCTCGTTTTAAACCTTCCCTGTTCCTCTACATGTTATTTTGAGGCATGGAGGAGCAGTAACACGTTATTCTCCACCATTAATAGTGGTTGGATATAAAGAAAACATTACCTACCACCAAGACACACATGGTAAATAAGATAGAACAGGAATTACAAGGAAGATGGAAGGAGAGAGAGACTAATATTTTATTCTCTTCCATTTTCTCATCCTTTCATTTTCTCATTAACAAAGTAAGATACAAAAACAAAAAGTTATTTATGCATATTTCTATAACTTTATTTATACATTAGTGTCTTATATAATCATTTTATATAACAGGAATCATATATATATATTTATTTATTTATAGTCGAATATGCTATAATGGTTTCCTTGTCTTCCTCACATGGTTGTTGTAACTTAAGGATCTTGTCTCTCTCTCCTTGGAATTCTGATCAATATAACTAAAAATGTTCTAAATTTTCCATTTCCCCGCCTCACAACGGACACACTTGGAGTCTCCTCTCGTAAATGTTATTCCATCATGGACGGGTAAGCTGTTAGTTCTGGCTTGAAATAAAGTTATTGAAGCTGGTCTATTGTCATACAGGTTGTCCACTTGTCTTCACCACTCCCCTCTCCGCTACCTGAGGCTAGGGTAGGCCAGACGTCATGAGAGGCATAACACACCGCCAGACACTCGTTAGATGGGATGGAGGGCCAAAAAAAAGAGAATAATGAGACGACCACAATGGAAAACAGTTGAAAGATGGCACAGGACTGACAAAAGTGACCAGTGATCCCGGGCGCCCGGAATAATTGCCGTTAGATATGAATTTTGGATCATTAGATTGGAGGTGGAGTAGAGCTTTAAAGGGTCGTTAGATGGGAAATTCTACTGTATATGGCTGTTAGGAGACTGTACATGGCTGTTAGGAGACTGTATGTGGCTGTTAGGAGACTGTATGTGGCTGTTAGGAGACTGTATGTGGCTGTTAGGAGACTGTATATGGCTGTTAGGAGACTGTACGTGGCTGTTAGGAGACTGTACGTGGCTGTTAGGAGACTGTACGTGACTGTTAGGAGACTGTACGTGGGGCTGTTAGGAGACTGTACGTGGGGCTGTTAGGAGACTGTACGTGGCTGTTAGGAGACTGTACGTGGCTGTTAGGAGACTGTACGTGGCTGTTAGGAGACTGTACGTGGGGCTGTTAGGAGACTGTACGTGGCTGTTAGGAGACTGTACGTGGCTGTCAGGAGACTGTACGTGACTGTTAGGAGACTGTACGTGACTGTTAGGAGACTGTACGTGACTGTTAGGAGACTGTACGTGGCAGTTAGGAGACTGTACGTGGCTGTTAGGAGACTGTACGTGGCTGTTAGGAGACTGTACGTGACTGTTAGGAGACTGTACGTGACTGTTAGGAGACTGTACGTGGCTGTTAGGAGACTGTACGTGGCTGTTAGGAGACTGTACGTGGCTGTCAGGAGACTGTACGTGACTGTTAGGAGACTGTACGTGACTGTTAGGAGACTGTACGTGGCTGTTAGGAGACTGTACGTGACTGTTAGGAGACTGTACGTGACTGTTAGGAGACTGTACGTGACTGTTAGGAGACTGTACGTGGCTGTTAGGAGACTGTACGTGGCTGTTAGGAGACTGTACGTGGCTGTTAGGAGACTGTACGTGACTGTTAGGAGACTGTACGTGGCTGTTAGGAGACTGTACGTGGCTGTTAGGAGACTGTACGTGGCTGTTAGGAGACTGTACGTGGCTCACTCAGATCATGTGTTAAGTTCCGTTGGGTTTTATTCAATCATTGTTTATGTATATTGATAGATAGATTTGTGTTTTCTCCGTCTATGGTTTAGTTATAAAGGAATATTTATGGTTAATGACTTAGTAATTGTTGTTATGTACTTATTATAGGTTGATTTATATATAGTTTTAACAGTGTGTAGTTATTCAGGACAAACACACACACACATGTACGTTTAACTTTTATTCCACACCCATGTTTGCCGTTAATATGGAATTGTTGGCACTGAGCCGTACCACAAAGTCCAGTACAGCGTCAACCCAATCTCAACTCTTTGTCTACTCACCATCATTACTTTGGTCTTTCTTAGATTTATTTTCATACCAGCGTCCTCTATTCAGTTTCATGAATATTCACACACTATAATGCTATCCCTATCACCCTCCTGCCTTTTTACCATGAATATTCACTCACACACACACACACACAGTATTGTGACTCATCCTGTTTGTATGTTGCAGGTTTTTGTCAGCCCTGACGCAGGACACGCAGGGCAGGAACACAAGTACAAGGTGGTGAAGCTTGAAGGTGAAGACTGGATTGGACACCAAGACAACACAGAATGTGACTGTGTAGATGCACCAACTCTCTCTCCGTGTTTGGAGAAGCAGAGGTGCAAGTGTGAAGGTTGTCCAGCTGTGTGTGTGTACCTTTACCCTGACAGCAGCAGCAGCAGCCGCCGCCTTCCATGTGGTGCCAGCAGCGTGTGTCTCCGTGCAAGTGAGAGTTGACGCACACCACCCAAGGAAGAGGATCACCACACACACACACACCAGCGAGGAGATGGTTGTGTATAAATAAACTGTGTAAATGTGTCCTTAAAGGCGAAGCTACAGGCAAGTGTGTCCTTAAACTTAGTCTAATAATTGGTAGCCTCAGGCTATTGATGGGGGGGGGGAAGGGGTTACATATACTTGTTGTAATCCCCCATTGAGGGGGTTACAACAAGTATATATAAATAACCCCATCTCCCCCCCCCTAGACTAAGTTTAAGGACACACTTGCCTGTAGCTTCGCCTCCCAGGATGAATAATAATCAATGTGAAGATTGTTCAAGTTTATTAATAAAGTATAATAATTAACATTCAACATTAGTTTAGTTGTCCTTGTTGTTGGTCCGCCTGACATATTTCCATAGGGATGTAGAGTCTGGCTGATAGATATTTCCGTCATAGCTACTTTTTAGCCAAATAGGCCTCACCTCCGTCAGCTGGACTCTACGTCCCAACAGAAATATCCGTCGGCCAGACCCTAGAGGTTAAGTGTTCTGCGGTGGTAGGTGGAAGTTCCTAGTGTTGGGCCGAGGTGGCTGGTGTGGCAGGCTAAAGTTCTTGGTGTCAGGCCAAGGTGGCTGGTGGCAGGCTGGTGTGTCCTGCAGAAAGGTTCCGTCCACGTCCTACACGCAGCAGGTCACCACCAACACCTGTTAATGGAAAAGCAAGAATCAAAACTCTACTTAATTACACACATTATTAATTACAAGATATTTCCTCACTCAATTTTGTGACCACGACTCTGATACACTCAAACCTAAATTATCACACTTATTACTTACTCACTCCATTCCATCTTCACACACACACACACACACTGCTCCTCTATACCTGGTCTCCACTACACGTCATGACTGTTGAGTTGCATCACACTGTATTCCAAGTCCACATCTGTAATATACGTCAGATTAGGAAGGAGAATACTATTACTAACACCAATGTTACCTTCCATACATACTAAATGTTAAGAAGACAAAAGAGATTATTGACTTTACAACAAAAAATTAAAACATACCGGACACTATTATAATTGAGGATGAAAATATAGGTAGAGTTAGCCAGTACAAATACCTCCTGGGCTGTAAGATAGACAAGCAACTAAAAGGCAACTCTAATACTGACGTGGTCACTCAAAAATGTAACCAGACACTCCACTTTTTATGCATTTTAAAGAATGTTCACGTAGATAAAGGAATAATTAGTCTGTTTTATAAGTGGACTGTTTCAATCACTGCCTGGTGTGGAAAGTTAACTTGTAAAGATAAAAACAAGCTGGGAAGAATTGTTAAGGCGGCAAAGAAATGAGATGCAGAAACCCAACCACTAGACAGACTTTCTGAGGAAGGTGTGATGAAGCGGGTAGAAAAGATAATGAAAGATGCAAACCATCCCTGCACACTCACTATGTATTACTAAGGTGAGGAAGAAGGTTACCTTGACACACACAACACACACACAGTATGTATTACTAAGGTGAGGAAGAAGGTTACCTTGGTACACAGTATGTATTCCTAAGGTCAGACCCGGCTCAACAGATTTGCAAACTAAGTGGCCGCTTAGGGCCCCCACGCCACCATGGGGCCCCCAAGAGCACCGATATATCATGATAAAAAGTATATTTTTAAAATTAACATTGAATAATTCAAACGAAATGGTATTACACACGTAAAAACGATTTTTATATCATTTTCAAGTCAGTGGTACTTGTGAAAATTAGATATTTACACGGCTGAATCATGGGACGGGCGACGAATTTGACCGACCTGACCGAAAGCCCGAAACTGAGCACTAGGCGCCAATAGGTATGTGGCAGTGGAAGGCATCAGGGGGGACATGGGATGGAGCACCTTCAGAGAGAGGATGGCAAAGGCAGGGCTGAGGTACAGAGCCAGACTACAGAGAATGGATGACAACAGATGGGCAAGAAAGGTATATGAATGGAACATGTATGAAAAGTGGATGAAAGATTTAATAAAAGTGGAAATGTGGGCGTGTGGGTGAACTGGGAATGTTTGTGAGAGGTGTTATGAGACATGGGAGTATGGAAGTATGCAAAAGGGAAATAAATTGGCGTGTGGAAGAGAAGGGAAAAGAGGAATGGCGAAGGGGAATGAATGAATAATCAACACTGGAATGGTAAAGAGGGAAGGAGAAGGAGCAGCCAAGGTATGAAAGTTTCTATGATGGCAGCTTTGGGGGGGATTTACTCTTCAGGGCTCGGACAAAGCCATTAGAAGTAAAGAGTCGGGTTAGTAGAACATTTTTTGTAAGTTTGCTATCCCTGTAAGGTTAAAAACAATAGCCAGAATGACACCGGTATGATGTAAGGTAATTACAAATAATGCTAATGTACGTTACACACAGTGTAGCCTATGGGCTGGCTTGGGCCGGGCCGGCCCTGCCTAAGGTGAGGAAGAAGGTTACCTTGGCACACAACACATAAAAACGGTATAGAAAATCGTTTGTTCCTAAAAGTATCTTACTTTTTAACCTTTTAAGAACTGTACAATCTTGAATGCAACACAACACACATTGGAATGTTCTGTGACAGTCTGTGATTAACTGTGTGATTTAGTTTATAAGAATATAAGGAAGCTACAAAAGGCCCGGGGGTGCACACATCCGACAGATGTTGCCTCCACCCACCATTAAGTGACTGTAGAAGCCAGGCACTCCGACGCTTGCATCCCTGGACAGTGGACACTGCTTTTTGGGATGACTACACTCAAGACTCAAGGTAGTTCCTGTTACTCCAATACTCCCTTATTACCTACACCCACCTCTCATCCCCATCCATAAAGCCGTCTAGTCGTCTTTTAAAACTCCTTATCATCTGTGCATTAACTATCTACTGACTGAGTCTGTTCCAATCATCTACCACCCTATTTGTAAACCAATTTCTGCCTATTTCTTTATTAAATCTACATTGATGATTTATTAAGTTTCCCTCTATTATTTTTTTATCCATGGAGCTCCTGCCATAAGGAGTTTAATTTTGTATACAACAGTGTATTGCATTACAATGACAAATAAAGATCTCATCTTATCTTATCTTATCTTATCTTATCTTCCTACCACTGTTCCCTCTCCTGCCTTCCTTCCTCCCTTCAAAAAACTTCATACTTACACAAACTTCACTTTAAAAACTTATACTTCCTCATTTCATTTCCTGCATTTATACTTTCATCAACATAATACTTTACATTCACTCTGGAAGCTTGAATAAAATCAAACATCCTTTGTAGCCTTTCAAAACCATCACCTTGTTTCCACCAACATTAACTTTCAACTCCCTTCTTCCACACACTGTACTGTATTATAGGCAACCACCTCTACCACCACCTCTACCACCACCACCACCACCACCACCACCACTACCACCACCACCACCACCACCTCTACCACCTCTACCACCACCACCACCACCTCATAGTTTTGGAGTTATTTGTAAAAACTATTTCTGAAAACAATTCTAAAGAAAATTGAATGAAAATTTCCACACCACGGAATCTCATGAAAATCAGTACATTGAGGTTGGAATTGGAATGTAAGTATAGATGTAGGAATGTAAAAAGTACTTTTAATCAGTTTTAATTCGCTAACAGTTCAAGATATGGAAACCAAATAACATTAATACGTTATATTGTGTACATTTAGGGTAGGTCATCTCTATGTATTTTTGTCATATGAGACCAGCATCAGCCAGTAAAGTTAAATAATGGTTATTTCATTATTGTTATTAGGCAAGCAAGGGTGAAATACAGTTTGATATTATAGTAATCAGGAAAATAAGTCCAGATTCGTGTTCAGCATGACCGAAAACCTCATTGTACCAATTTTCATGAGATTCGGAGGTGTGGAAATTTTCATGAAATTTCGTAGGGTACACCCTTAGACTTTTTGACATAAATCATATATTTTGAAATAACTCGAAATGTATGGGGTTTACGTAAAAAACGTATATATTACAAAAGAAAGAGCAGGAGACGCCCGTTCTATTGAGCTATAGTGAAATGGAATTGGAATAAAATTGTAGATGTAGGAGTGTAAAGTATTATGCATTCATTTATTGAACAAATGTTTAATTTTCTTCATAAATATTAGAGTTTTTGGAAAGATGATGACAGTTTGAGATAGTCATTATCAAACTCCATAAATTAACTTGTATACAATATTCCTGTAGAACTAATATTTACGAAGTTAAATGGGAAAAAACGTTTTCGACCTCAATTCTGGTGGAATTTACGGGCCACAAAATGAAAAAAAGTAAATATTATAGTAATGACAAAACTAATTCCAGATTCGTGATCAGCATGCCCGAGAACCCCTTGGTAACAATTTTCATGAGTGGTGTTGAAATATTAACAAAACCTTAACCTAATCTAATGCAAAAAGTACTTTTGATAACTTTAATCGGTTTTAATCCGTTTTAATTCGCTTACAGTTCAAGATATGGAAACCAAATACCACTTTTACGTTATATTGTGTATATTTAGGGTAGGTCATCTCTATGTATTTGTGTCATATGAGACCAGCATCAGCCAGTAAAGTTAAATAATGGTTATTTCATTATTGTTATTAGGCAAGCAAGGGTGAAATACAGTTTGATATTATAGTAATCAGGAAAATAAGTCCAGATTCGTGTTCAGCATGACCGAAAACCTCATTGTACCAATTTTCATGAGATTCGGAGGTGTGGAAATTTTCATGAAATTTCGTAGGGTACACCCTTAGACTTTTTGACATAAATCATATATTTTGAAATAACTCGAAATGTATGGGGCTTACGTAAAAAACGTATATATTATAAAAGAAAGAGCAGGAGACGCCCGTTCTATTGAGCTATAGTGAAATGGAATTGGAATGTAATTATAGATGTAGGAGTGTAAAATATTATGCATTATTATCTTTCACAAAATTTCAATTTTCTTCATAAGTATTAGAGTTATTGGAAAGATGATGACAGTATGAGATAGACATGATCAAACTTCACAACTTTACTTATAAGCAACTTTCCTGTAGGACTAATATTTACGTAGTATAATGGGAAAACCCTTTTTCGACCTCAATTCTGGTGGAATTTACGGGCCACAAAATGGAAAATCCAAATATTATAGTAATGACAAAACTAATTCCAGATTCGTGATTAGCATGACCGAGAACACCTTAGTAACAATTTTCATGAGTTATGTTGAAATTTCGTTAGAATTGTTTACTGAATTACAAGGGTGGGCGTCACTTAGCTGTGGTGGTGGTGGTGGTGGTGGTCAGGTGAGGTAAGGTCACGGGGGTTGAACAGCTTGTGTAAAGGAACAGCTCAGCCCAGGTAAAGGAACAGGTCAGCCCAGGTCAAGGTACAAAGCCTGGAAATATATCCTTCATTAAGATCATTAACATTACAACATAATTATCATCATCATTCACTCCGTTTAATAATTATTTAAACTTATTATTTAGGCAACAAAGTTAAACACAAACATACAAAACAATTATGAACAAACAAATGTTGATTCACTAAACACTAAAAATATAAAATAAAATAAATAAACAAAATCTTCCGAGTCATGGCGAGTCAGTGAGTGTGAGAGTTGACTAAACCAAACACATTAATGCCAGTCTGTGTACGTCTTGAACCCCACACACACACACACACACACACACACACACACACACACACACACACACACACACACACACACACACACACACACACACACATCACCTTATAACTCAACACACACACACTCACAACTTAACTCTCCACACTCACCTTAACTCTCCGTCCCGCTGCACCACCACACACCAATGTAACCTTCCACCACGGCCGCCAAGGGGAAATGGGCGGACACAGTCGAGGACGTCCGTGTGGATCAGAAGGGAGAGTTAATGCTTCGATTCAGACTCAGATTAAAGCATTGTTAGCTAGTTTGGTATTAATCTCTCTCTCTCTCTCTCTCTCTCTCTCTCTCTCTCTCTCTCTCTCTCTCTCTCTCTCTCTCTCTCTCTCTCTCTCTCTCTCTCTCTCTCTCTCTCTCTCTCTCTCTCTCTCTCTCTCAATAAGTTACATAACACTTTTGAAGACGTGCATTATACTTGATGCAGAAAATAACTCTCATTTCAACACTTGCACTTTAAGTAACCACCAACGAGGCAGCCAAGTGTGTGGAGAGAGAGTTAGGTGAAGGTGTAAGTCATGTGTAAGTGAGTGTGTAAGTGTAAGTATAAGTATAAGTGTAAGTGTTAGTGGATGGCGTTACATACCATTATGTGGAGACATGTTTATAAGGCGTGTGGATGAAAACATTAGATCATGCCACACAAGAGTGAGTGCAGCTTAACCACACTTGAAGGTTCCACTGTGAGAGGTAGGGCCGCGTCAGGTGGTGTGTGGTGGTGGTGGTGGTGGTGAAGCAGGTGGTTACATTGCAGGCTGTGATGGCGACAGACGCGTCCTTCGTGTGGGTGCGTCCTGCCACTGAGGTGGAAGGTTTAATTGACTTTATGAACAAGACAGGAACCTTAGTGACGGTGTACGGACTCACACTCCGATGCAGCGTCACTCTCACCGACGCCCATGTGAAGGCAGCCCTGCACCACCTGTTCAGGTTAGTGCTGCTGCTGCACACACGCACGCACACGCACGCACACGCACACACACGCACACACACACACACACACACACACTTGGCGAGTTGTCACTTTGTTTTTCTTTACTTTAACATAATGTGAGAGGACCAGCCTCCCCTGACACAGTGGTTCCCTCCCCCAGGAAGGTGCCCAGCCTCAGGACGTGCTTCAGGCAGCGCGGGGACACCCTGTGGGTGTGTGAGATGACCCGTGAACACTTGGATTTCCAGGTACAGTAACCTTGACCCAACGTTATACATGATACACGATGGTGGTGGTGGTGGTGGTGGTGGTGGTACAGCCTCCCAACACCCAGGACGCAACACTTCCACTGTGTGGTGTGTGGTGTGTGGTGGCTGCACGTGCCACGTGCCACCTCGCAGCCCTAGCTGCTGGTTCTCATGGTTCACGTTTTCTTTGTTGAGGTGACGGCCACGCAGGAGGTGTTGGAGGCCGCGGAGGCGTTGTGTGAGCACCGCTTTCTTGCCACTGAGGGTCCGTTGTGGTGTGCGCGCCTCCTCCCTGCCGGCACCGGTGCCCGCTGCTGCAGGCCGGAGTTGGCCGCTGCCTTCCCCTTCACCCGCACGCTGCTGTTGGCCAACCACCACGGCATCGCTGACGGCACCACCAACATGCTCATTACGGACGTGTTCCTCCGCCTGCTGGACCACGTGGTGACCGGCACGCCCGTGGACGATGCACAACAGGTGGGCAAGCTGGTGGGTGGGGAGCACACCCAAGCCATGCTGAAGGCACGGAGGGAGGAACTGATGCAGGATCAAGATCACTTACAACACCTTCTGAAGAACATGGAAAAGTCAGTCCAAGAGAAGCTGATTCCTCGTGCTTACCCGATGGCCCGAAACCCTGAGTTCAAGTCCCAGATGGTGGTGCGGGACTTGGACAAGGACTCCACACACGCCTTCATCAGGAAGTGTAAGAAGGAAGGCATCACGGTGAACAGTGGAATAGTGGCGGCCATCAACGTGGGTCTCGTGGATTTCGTGCGTGAAGGAGGACTGGAGCAAGACTTTTACCGTGTGCACGAGACTCACGCAATCAACGCCAGACGGTACTGGCCAGGCGACACTTCAGGCACCTTGGGTATTCACGGACTGGTCATGAAGACTCAACACATTGTGTTGACGCCAGCCAAGTGGCGAGACAACTTCTGGGAGTACGCGAGAAACATCCACAAAAACATAACTGAAAACCTTCAAGACAAGTGCGTCACGACCTACGAGGTGATGTTATTTATAAGAAGCAGCGGCCAGGACTTCCTCACGGAGCGTCCCTCGCCCCAGTGTGACTACGGTGCGGCCAACATGGGAGACTTGGACCACCTCGTCCCGACGGAGGGGCAGCAGGTGAGGTTGGCACACCTGTTCAGGGCCGTCTCGTGCTCGGGTGAGCCTGTCCACTTCTCCTTCCACACGCTGCGCGGCTGTTTCATCTACACTCTCACCTACGCCAAAGACGTGCTCACAAGGGACAAGGCTAACAAGTTTGTGGACAAGATCTTTGACAACATGGCGGCCGTCACGCACATGTAAACACAACACTCAATGCACCACGACGACGTGAAACATGTGTGGGTAGTTTAGATAATCCTTTGTTCACGCATCACTACGAGGTGCTGCCATCTGGGGGGAGTCTGTCAACTTGTCTCATACAGGTTATGCGCGTTTCAAAAATAACATTCTACACGTGTTCATGTAGTTGTGTATGTGTGTAACAATAAAGTTGGTTCAGCCTTCCACTGTATACACAAACCCTTCCCCTCACTGCACCTCACCTTATCACACCACACGTAGGGGAACCTCCTCCAAGGGTGGTGAAGGCCAAGTCATTACCCATACATTCACCACTGCTACACATGCATTTATATCACACACACACACACACACACACACACACACACACACACACACACACACACACACACACACACCTCAGCTCCATTACATTTGATCGTTTTCTCTGCTACTTCCATAATTCACGTTTCAGATCCTTACATTTTTTTAAAATCACACAATTTTGCAAATGCTTCTGATATTATGCATTTGGTGTACAAGTGGTATAAAAAAGAATGAAAAACCCCGCAAAACAGGACTCATTGTTAATTTAGTGTTGTTGTAGCGTCACTAAGATGGGTTTGTGTTCGTCCAGGAGAGGTGTGCCGCGGCGGACACCTCATCACTCCAGGAGTCCGGCCAGGGTGAGTGTGCGTGTGCGTGAGTGTGTGTGGCCGGCTGGTGTTGAGTTGGGCACCAGTGTGCCTGGTGCTGTGAGTTGCCTGCTGCTGTACATCACCATGCTGGCGCCGCCCGTGCACCGCGTGGCGCGCCTCACCAGGTGGGGCAACGCGCGCACCAAAAAACTCATCAAGATGATGAAGAAGGGAAAGTTCCGTCCTCAATCCGACCTGTTTGAGGGTGATCCTCCTCGGCCGCGTGTGGTGGTGCCTCCGGAGGTGGCCGTGCAGGTGGTGCAGGAGTACCTGCAGTGTTTGCCTCAACACCTGCTGAGTGATGGCCCCGCCTGGCACGCCCTGGGCCACGAGCTGCTGCAGCTTGGTGAGGAACCCTGGCACCATCACCTGCCCGTCATGGTGGTGGACAGTGTTAAGACGCTGCGCCAGGACATGACACCAACACACAACCTCATGCTGGACCAGCTGCTCGCCGCCATCACACACAACACCAACACCAACACCAACACCACCGCCGCCTTGTGCCCCGCTGACGTGTTGGGCGCCGTCAAGGTGTGGGCGCCGGTGTTGGTGAGGCCGCCCGCCGCCTCGGAATGCCTGTCGTGTGCCTTCCTGCCCCGCCATGAGTCCAGCCTCGGGCTGACACACGCACTCTACTACATGGCAAAGTTTGGGCTGACGGTGCACCACGCACCCTTCCACCACGTCATCACCACACTCACCACCACCACCACCACCACGCACACCACGCAGGGCACCGCCGAGCCTGCCACGGAGCCTTGTGACCTCTGCCATCACGAACACGTCATGTGAGGCCGTGACAAGACGAGGACGAAGACGAGGACGAAGACGAAGACGTGACCTCCAGGACTCACAACCACCATCACAATCTAACCTAACCTAACAACACTTACATTTACATTCCCTGTCTATCATTGTCTTCCTAATAATACCTATAACTATATTATCTTACATGATCTTTATCATATCATTACCTTTCCTCCTCACTATCATTATCATCATCATTATCACTTTTCTCATCTTTCCCTCCCTTCCTTCCTTCCGTCCTTCCTTCCTCCATCCACCCCCCACACCCTCACCCCCCCACCCCTACCAGTAATGTAGAAAAGACTGTTACCTCCATAACAATCGCTGTCCCCCCCCCCCTTCACTTCCCCCCCTCCTCCTCCTCCTCCTCCTCCTCCTCCTCCTCACGTCTGCAACACCTTATCATGTTGTCCCAGAAAAGTGATGAACCCGCGTTTATAATTAGGTTAAAAGGTTTTCATTCCCTTCCATCGAGGAGGAGGAGGAGGAGATGGAGGAGGAGATGGAGGAGGAGGAGGAGGAAGGAGTTAAATAAATGATAAGAGAGAAAGGAAGGGAGATAAAGGAAGGAGAGTGAGAGGAACAAGCGATAATATATACAAAATCGAACTTAACCACCACCACCACCACTACTACTACTACCACACACCACACACCACACCACACACCACACAATGC
>JAPQNM010000157.1:0-15000 GCA_029783475.1 Metacarcinus magister | reverse complement strand
AAAAGAGGGGAAAAAAGGAGGGGAAGGGGAAGGGAGGAGGAGGGGGAGGGGTTAGGTCCTGATGGAGAGGAAAGAAAGAGATGAAGGAAGAAAGAAAGCAAGAAAGATGAGGATTGGAAATTGAGAGAGAGAGAGAGAGAGAGAGAGAGAGAGAGAGAGAGAGAGAGAGAGAGAGAGAGAGAGAGAGAGAGAGAGAGAGAGAGAGAGAGAGAGAGAGAGAGAGAGAGAGAGAGAGATAGAGAGAGAGAGAGAGAGAGTAGCTTTTATAGTGATGAAGGCTTAGCCAAGACACGGGACAAAAACACACACACGCACGCACACACACGCACACACGCACACACACACACGAGAGAGAGAGAAGAAAAAAAATATACAAAAATACCAAAAAACTTGAAATAGAAACAAACTGAAGGAAGAGGAAAATTCGGAAGGGGAAAAAAAAGAGGGAAAAAAAGTGGGGGGGGAGGCACATGTCACCTGTCAGGTAGCTCATTAAAAGGCACGAGGGAGGTAATCGGCTCAGTAGGATGCGCCGAGTTCCTCTCATTATAGAAGAGACTGTTTATCCTGTGTATCCTGATGGTAAGCGGCAGGAAGGTAATGAGAGGAGAAGGAGGAACACATAGGAACACATAGGAAGAACAAACAGCAACAGGCCTGCTGGCCCTTACGAGGCTGTTTGTGAGTACACTATCTAGTCTAGAGTGAAGGATACAGGATAGTAAGGGTGAAGGCTTCTCCCCCCACCCATGGCTGGCAGGGAAAGGAAGGCCAACCAAGACCAGACTGTCACTACTGTCACTACCACTACTGCTACCACTACTTCCTGGCAAGCGATGTCAGGCCACTAGCGACGTCTTTTGAATCGACATTTCGTAAGTTAGGTACATCAGGATGAACTTACTCAAAGTTTGCTACGTTAACGGATAGTATTTTAGTTGTGGATTGGCTTCTAAATATTTGTCAAGTCTATTTTTGAACGTAGTAATTGTTTTACTGTCGACGACATTGGCGGGCAGGGAGTTCCAAACGTTAACGATCCGATTGAAAAAGAAGTGCTTGGCTTTGTTTGATGTGAATCTTTTACCAGTAATCTTAAAAGAATGATGTCTTCTTGTTATATTGGATCAATCAAAAGTAATGTAATCTTCTGTATTGATATTATCGAATCCTTTGATTATCTTGAACATTTCAATGAAATCCCCTCGCATCCTTCGTTTCGGTGGTAATGGCAGGTTAAACATAACTTATTGCCAGTATTAACCCTTACACTGCCGAGCTCTTTTACAAGTGTTCCATTTATAGATTTTTTAAAAAATTATGATTTTATTCAAATTTTTCTTATTAATGATAAAAATAAATATTAATGATAAAAATAAATATTGGCGCTAATTGGTCCACTGAAGACTATTTAAGAAGGAAGACACAAAGGAGGAGGAGGAGGAGGGGGAGAATATTATGATTTTGCTGTAGGAGTTTGGAGAGAGAGAGAGAGAGAGAGAGAGAGAGAGAGAGAGAGAGAGAGAGAGAGAGAGAGAGAGAGAGAGAGAGAGAGCGCGCGATAGAGATAGAGAGATAAATAGAGAGAATAAATAGTTTTAGGCGTATCACACATGCGTATATAGTGTTTAATATTATAGTAATGATGAAACTGAGTCCAGATTCGTGTTCAGTTTGACTGAAAACCTTTAGGTACAAATTTTCATGAAATTCTGAGGTGTGGAAATTTTTCACGAAATTTTCAAGGGTGTCACCTAAGATTTTTTTCATGAAATCATGTTTTTCAGAATAACTCGAAAAGTATGAGGTTTACGTAAACAACATTGGTAATAGTAAATATAGAGCAGGAGACGCCCGTTCCTTTGAGCTTTACTAGAATGTAATTGGAATGTAAGTAATGGAGATATTGATATATTTGTATTTTACACGAAACTTCTACTTAATTAAATTTTTCTCCTAAACCAAAAGAGTAATTTACAAACGGATGACACCATCAGATAGAACTTGTCAAGCTGAACAACTTTGTTTCTATACATCTTTGTTGTAGGACTAATACTTTACTTGTAAAATGACTAAACTATTTTGGACTCAAATTCTGGTGGAAATCTTCGGGCCAAAAATTTCACGAATCCATTTTCATCACAAATCCACGAAAACTTATATTGAAGTTAAAGGTTTTGAAATTAATGATAATACATGTTAAGGAAGTGTTGCTGTTGGAGTAAATAAATATTAATAATTATAATAATAAATATTAATGATTAAAATAAATATTAATGATAAAAATATATATTGATGATAAAAAATTATATTAATGATAAAAATATATATTAATGATAAAAATAAATATTAATGATAAAAATATATATTAATGATAAAAATATATATTAATGATAAAAATAAATATTAATGATAAAAATAAATATTAATGATGAAAATAAATATTAATGATAAAAATAAATATTAATGATAAAAATAAATATTAATGATAAAAATAAATATTAATGATAAAAATAAATATTAATGATAAAAATAAATATTAATGATAAAAATAAATATTAATGATAAAAATAAATATTAATGATAAAAATAAATATTAATGATAAAAATAAATATTAATGATAAAAATAAATATTAATGATAAAAATAAATATTAATGATAAAAATAAATATTAATGATAAAAATAAGTATTAGTGATAGAAATAAATATTAATGATAAAAATAAATATTAATGATAAAAATAAATATTAATGATAAAAATAAATATTAATGATAAAAATAAATATTAATGATAAAAATAAATATTAATGATAAAAATAAATATTAATGATAAAAATAAATATTAATGATAAAAATAAATATTAATGATAAAAATAAATATTAATGATAAAAATAAATATTAATGATAAAAATAAATATTAATGATAAAAATAAATATTAATGATAAAAATAAATATTAATGATAAAAATAAATATTAATGATAAAAATAAATATTAATGATAAAAATAAATATTAATGATAAAAATAATATTAATGATAAAAATAAATATTAATGATAAAAATAAATATTAATGATAAAAATAAATATTAATGATAAAAATAAATAATAATGATAAAAATAAATATTAATGATAAAAATAAATATTAATGATAAAAATAAATATTAATGATAAAAATAAATATTAATGATAAAAATAAATATTAATGATAAAAATAAATATAATGATAAAAATAAATATTAATGATAAAAAATAATATTAATGATAAAAATAAATATTAATGATAAAAATAAATATTAATGATAAAAATAAATATTAATGATAAAAATAAATATTAATGATAAAAATAATATTAATGATAAAAATAAATATTAATGATAAAAATAAATATTAATGATAAAAATAAATATTAATGATAAAAATAAATAATAATGATAAAAATAAATATTAATGATAAAAATAAATATTAATGATAAAAATAAATATTAATGATAAAAATAAATATAATGATAAAAATAAATATAATGATAAAAATAAATATTAATGATAAAAATAAATATTAATGATAAAAATAAATATTAATGATAAAAATAAATATTAATGATAAAATAAATATAATGATAAAAATATAATGATAAAAATAAATATTAATGATAAAAATAAATATTAATGATAAAAATAAATATTAATGATAAAAATAAATATTAGTGATAAAAATAAATATTAATGATAAAAATAAATATTAATGATAAAAATAAATATTAATGATAAAAATAAATATTAATGATAAAAATAAATATTAATGATAAAAATAAATATAATGATAAAAATAAATATTAATGATAAAAATAAATATTAATGATAAAAATAAATATTAATGATAAAAATAAATATTAATGATAAAAATAAATATTAATGATAAAAATAAATATTAATGATAAAAATAAATATTAATGATAAAAATAAATATTAATGATAAAAATAAATATTAATGATAAAAATAAATATTAATGATAAAAATAAATATTAATGATAAAAATAAATATTAATGATAAAAATAAATATTAATGATAAAAATAAATATTAATGATAAAAATAAATATTATGATAAAAATAAATATTAATGATAAAAATAAATATTAATGATAAAAATAAATATTAATGATAAAATAAATATTAATGATAAAAATAAATATTAATGATAAAAATAAATATTAATGATAAAAATAAATATTAATGATAAAAATAAATATTAATGATAAAAAATAAATATAATGATAAAAATAAATATTAATGATAAAAATAAATATTAATGATAAAAATAAATATTAATGATAAAAATAAATATTAATGATAAAAATAAATATAATGATAAAAATAAATATTAATGATAAAAATAAATATTAATGATAAAAATAAATATTAATGATAAAAATAAATATTAATGATAAAAATAAATATTAATGATAAAAATAAATATTAATGATAAAAATAAATATTAATGATAAAAATAAATATTAATGATAAAAATAAATATTAATGATAAAAATAAATATTAATGATAAAAATAAATATTAATGATAAAAATAAATATTAATGATAAAAATAAATATTAATGATAAAAATAAATATAATGATAAAAATAAATATTAATGATAAAAATAAATATTAATGATAAAAATAAATATTAATGATAAAAATAAATATTAATGATAAAAATAAATATTAATGATAAAAATAAATATTAATGATAAAATAAATATTAATGATAAAAATAAATATTAATGATAAAAATAAATATTAATGATAAAAATAAATATTAATGATAAAAATAAATATTAATGATAAAAATAAATATTAATGATAAAAATAAATATTAATGATAAAATAAATATTAATGATAAAAATAAATATTAATGATAAAAATAAATATTAATGATAAAAATAAATATTAATGATAAAAATAAATATTAATGATAAAAATAAATATTAATGATAAAAATAAATATTATGATAAAAATAAATATTAATGATAAAAATAAATATTAATGATAAAAATAAATATTAATGATAAAAATAAATATTAATGATAAAAATAAATATTAATGATAAAAATAAATATTAATGATAAAAATAAATATTAATGATAAAAATAAATATAATGATAAAAATAAATATTAATGATAAAAATAAATATTAATGATAAAAATAAATATTAATGATAAAAATAAATATTAATGATAAAAATAAATATTAATGATAAAAATAAATATTAATGATAAAAATAAATATTAATGATAAAAATAAATATTAGAGATAAAAATAAATATTAATGATAAAAATAAATATTAATGATAAAAATAAATATTAATGATAAAAATAAATATTAATGATAAAAATAAATATTAATGATAAAAATAAATATTAATGATAAAAATAAATATTAATGATAAAAATAAATATTAATGATAAAAATAAATATTAATGATAAAAATAAATATTAATGATAAAAATAAATATTAATGATAAAAATAAATATTAATGATAAAAATAAATATTAATGATAAAAATAAATATTAATGATAAAAATAAATATAATGATAAAAAATAAATATTAATGATAAAAATAAATATTAATGATAAAAATAAATATTAATGATAAAAATAAATATTAATGATAAAAATAAATATAATGATAAAAATAAATATTAATGATAAAAATAAATATTAATGATAAAAATAAATATTAATGATAAAAATAAATATTAATGATAAAAATAAATATTAATGATAAAAATAAATATTAATGATAAAAATAAATATTAATGATAAAAATAAATATTAATGATAAAAATAAATATTAATGATAAAAATAAATATTAATGATAAAAATAAATATTAATGATAAAAATAAATATTAATGATAAAAATAAATATTAATGATAAAAATAATATTAATGATAAAAATAAATATTAATGATAAAAATAATATTAATGATAAAAATAAATATTAATGATAAAAATAAATATTAATGATAAAAATAAATATTAATGATAAAAATAAATATTAATGATAAAAATAAATATTAATGATAAAAATAAATATTAATGATAAAAATAAATATTAATGATAAAAATAAATATTAATGATAAAAATAAATATTAATGATAAAAATAAATATTAATGATAAAAATAAATATTAATGATAAAAATAAATATTAATGATAAAAATAAATATTAATGATAAAAATAAATATTAATGATAAAAATAAATATTAATGATAAAAATAAATATTAATGATAAAAATAAATATTAATGATAAAAATAAATATTAATGATAAAAATAAATATTAATGATAAAAATAAATATTAATGATAAAAATAAATATTAATGATAAAAATAAATATTAATGATAAAAATAAATATTAATGATAAAAATAAATATTAATGATAAAAATAAATATTAATGATAAAAATAAATATTAATGATAAAAATAAATATTAATGATAAAAATAAATATTAATGATAAAAATAAATATTAATGATAAAAATAAATATTAATGATAAAATAAATATTATGATAAAAATAAATATTAATGATAAAAATAAATATTAATGATAAAAATAAATATTAATGATAAAAATAAATATTAATGATAAAAATAAATATTAATGATAAAAATAAATATTAATGATAAAAATAAATATTAATGATAAAAATAAATATTAATGATAAAAATAAATATTAATGATAAAAATAAATATTAATGATAAAAATAAATATTAATGATAAAAATAAATATTAATGATAAAAATAAATATTAATGATAAAAATAAATATTAATGATAAAAATAAATATTATGATAAAAATAAATATTAATGATAAAATAAATATTAATGATAAAAATAAATATTAATGATAAAAATAAATATTAATGATAAAAATAAATATTAATGATAAAAATAAATATTAATGATAAAAATAAATATTAATGATAAAAATAAATATTAATGATAAAAATAAATATTAATGATAAAAATAAATATTATGATAAAAATAAATATTAATGATAAAAATAAATATTAATGATAAAAATAAATATTAATGATAAAAATAAATATTAATGATAAAAATAAATATTAATGATAAAAATAAATATTAATGATAAAAATAAATATTAATGATAAAAATAAATATTAATGATAAAAATAAATATTAATGATAAAAATAAATATAATGATAAAAATAAATATTAATGATAAAAATAAATATTAATGATAAAAATAAATATTAATGATAAAAATAAATATTAATGATAAAAATAAATATTAATGATAAAAATAAATATTAATGATAAAAATAAATATTAATGATAAAAATAAATATAATGATAAAAATAAATATTAATGATAAAAATAAATATTATGATAAAAATAAATATTAATGATAAAATAAATATTAATGATAAAAATAAATATTAATGATAAAAATAAATATTAATGATAAAAATAAATATTAATGATAAAAATAAATATTAATGATAAAAATAAATATTAATGATAAAAATAAATATAATGATAAAAATAAATATTAATGATAAAAATAAATATTAATGATAAAAATAAATATTAATGATAAAATAAATATTAATGATAAAAATAAATATTAATGATAAAAATAAATATTAATGATAAAAATAAATATTAATGATAAAAAAAATATTGATGATAAAAATAAATATTAATGATAAAAATAAATATTAATGATAAAAATAAATATTAGTGATAAAATAAATATTAATGATAAAAATAAATATTAATGATAAAAATAAATATTAATGATAAAAATAAATATTAATGATAAAAATAAATAATAATGATAAAAATAAATATTAATGATAAAAATAAATATTAATGATAAAAATAAATATTAATGATAAAAATAAATAATAATGATAAAAATAAATATTAATGATAAAAATAAATATTAATGATAAAAATAAATATTAATGATAAAAATAAATATTAATGATAAAAATAAATATTATGATAAAAATAAATATTAATGATAAAAATAAATATTAATGATAAAAATAAATATTAATGATAAAAATAAATATTAATGATAAAAATAAATATTAATGATAAAAATAAATATTAATGATAAAATAAATATTAATGATAAAATAAATATTAATGATAAAAATAAATATTAATGATAAAAATAAATATTAATGATAAAAATAAATATTAATGATAAAAATAAATATTAATGATAAAAATAATATTAATGATAAAAATAAATATTAATGATAAAAATAAATATAATGATAAAAATAAATATTAATGATAAAAATAAATATTAATGATAAAAATAAATATTAATGATAAAAATAAATATTAATGATAAAAATAAATATTAATGATAAAATAAATATTAATGATAAAAATAAATATTAATGATAAAAATAAATATTAATGATAAAAATAAATATTAATGATAAAAATAAATATTAATGATAAAAATAAATATTAATGATAAAAATAAATATTAATGATAAAAATAAATATTAATGATAAAAATAAATATTAATGATAAAAATAAATATTAATGATAAAAATAAATATTAATGATAAAAATAAATATTAATGATAAAAATAAATATTAATGATAAAAATAAATATTAATGATAAAAATAAATATTAATGATAAAAATAAATATTAATGATAAAAATAATATTAATGAATAAAAATAAATATTAATGATAAAAATAAATATTAATGATAAAAATAAATATTAATGATAAAAATAAATATTAATGATAAAAATAAATATAATGATAAAAATAAATATTAATGATAAAAATAAATATTAATGATAAAAATAAATATTAATGATAAAAATAAATATTAGTGATAAAAATAAATATTAATGATAAAAATAAATATTAATGATAAAAATAAATATTAATGATAAAAATAAATATTAATGATAAAAAATAAATATTAATGATAAAAATAAATATTAATGATAAAAATAAATATTAATGATAAAAATAAATATTAATGATAAAAATAAATATTAATGATAAAAATAAATATTAATGATAAAAATAAATATTAATGATAAAATAAATATTAATGATAAAAATAAATATTATGATAAAAATAAATATTAATGATAAAAATAAATATTAATGATAAAAATAAATATTAATGATAAAAATAAATATTAATGATAAAAATAAATATTAATGATAAAATAAATATTAATGATAAAAATAAATATTAATGATAAAAATAAATATTAATGATAAAAATAAATATTAATGATAAAAATAAATATTAATGATAAAAATAATATTAATGATAAAAATAAATATTAATGATAAAAATAAATATTAATGATAAAAATAAATATTAATGATAAAAATAAATATTAATGATAAAAATAAATATTAATGATAAAATAAATATTAATGATAAAAATAAATATTAATGATAAAAATAAATATTAATGATAAAAATAAATATTAATGATAAAAATAAATATTAATGATAAAAATAAATATTAATGATAAAAATAAATATTAATGATAAAAATAAATATTATGATAAAAATAAATATTAGTGATAAAATAAATATTAGTGATAAAAATAAATATTAATGATAAAAATAAATATTAATGATAAAAATAAATATTAATGATAAAAATAAATATTAATGATAAAAATAAATATTAATGATAAAAATAAATATTAATGATAAAAATAAATATTAATGATAAAAATAAATATTAATGATAAAAATAAATATTAATGATAAAAATAAATATTAATGATAAAAATAAATATTAATGATAAAAATAAATATTAATGATAAAAATAAATATTAATGATAAAAATAAATATTAATGATAAAAATAAATATTAATGATAAAAATAAATATTAATGATAAAAATAAATATTAATGATAAAAATAAATATTAATGATAAAAATAAATATTAATGATAAAAATAAATATTAATGATAAAAATAAATATTAATGATAAAAATAAATATTAATGATAAAATAAATATTAATGATAAAAATAAATATTAATGATAAAAATAAATATTAATGATAAAAATAAATATTAATGATAAAAATAAATATTAATGATAAAAATAAATATTAATGATAAAAATAAATATTAATGATAAAAATAAATATTAATGATAAAAATAAATATTAATGATAAAAATAAATATTAATGATAAAAATAAATATTAATGATAAAAATAAATATTAATGATAAAAATAAATATTAATGATAAAAATAAATATTAATGATAAAAATAAATAATAATAAAAATAAATATTAATGATAAAAATAAATATTAATGATAAAAATAAATATTAATGATAAAAATAAATATTAATGATAAAAATAAATATAATGATAAAAATAAATATTAGTGATAAAAATAAATATTAATGATAAAAATAAATATTAATGATAAAAATAAATATTAGTGATAAAAATAAATATTAATGATAAAAATAAATATTAGTGATAAAAATAAATATTATGATAAAAATAAATATTAATGATAAAAATAAATATTAATGATAAAATAAATATTAGTGATAAAAATAAATATTAATGATAAAAATAAATATTAATGATAAAAATAAATATTAATGATAAAAATAAATATTAATGAGGAGGAGGAGGAGGAGGAGGAGGAGGAGAGAGGGAGAAAGGAGAGAGGGAGAAAGTTTAGTATAGCGAAATGAAATGTGATGTATGTATGTGAGAGAGAGAGAGAGAGAGAGAGAGAGAGAGAGAGAGAGAGAGAGAGAGAGAGAGAGAGAGAGAGAGAGAGAGAGAGAGAGAGAGAGAGAATAGAGTAGAATAGAATGGTAAAATATAGAATATGATACGATTTTTTGAGATTTTGACTTCCTTCTTTCACCTCACCTCTCTTCCTCCTCCTCCTCCTCCCCTCCTCCTCCTCCTCTTCCTCCTCCTCCTCCTCGTATCTGGCTGACAGTTTAATAAGGCTAAAAGATAGTGCTATTGTATCGTGATCTAACCCTCTCGCCTTTACCTCTCCCTCTCCCTCTCTCTCTCTCTCTCTCTCTCTCTCTCTCTCTCTCTCTCTCTCTCTCTCTCTCTCTCTCTCTCTCTCTCTCTCTCTCTCTCTCTCCCCTCCCTCCCTCCTTCTCTTCTCTTCCGTTCCCTGTTTAGTGCCGAAGAAGAAGGAACGGAGGGAGGGAGGGAGGGAGGGAGGGAGGGAGGGAGGAAAGGGGGGAGGGAGGGAGGGAGAGAAAAACACAAGGAGGAAACAATAGAGCATCAAGCGTTGAGACAATTTTTAAAGCGAGGGAAAAAAAAATAATAATAATAATAATAAAAAAATAAAGAGATGGAAAAAAAATATATATATAAAAATAAATAATTAGAGTCTATTTTTCACACTTTTATTATTATCATTATCATTATTATTATTATTATTATTATACATACATCATTATATTCTACAATACAAGTTATACAAGACCTGAACTACACCTAAAGGTACACTAGAGGCGAGACACAGGGTGAAAAAGCTATGAAAATGACCCTTAATATACCAGCCAATCATATGCAACCCAATTCTGATACTCGATTTCATTGGTCGATAGTTACGTGTGTTTAAAAAGTCAATTTGAGGGTAAGAAGGGCACCTGTGTTTCGCTACGGGTACTACGTTAGGTCATTATTGTTTTCATCTACAGGTAAATTCTAATTGTTTTTTTTTCAATTTTTTTTGTGTATATAGTTAATTTTTAGGTTTGGTTAGGTTAGGTTAGGTTAGGTTAGGTTAGGTTAGGTTAGGTAAGGTAAGGTAAGGTAAGGTAAGGTAAGGTAAGGTAAGGTAAGGTAAGGTAAGGTAAGGTAAGGTAAGGTAAGGTAAGGTAAGGTAAGGTAAGGTAAGGTAAGGTAAGGTAAGGTAAGGTAAGGTAAGGTAAGGTAAGGTAAGGTAAGGTAAGGTAAGGTTAGGTTAGGTTAGGTTAGGTTAGGTTAGGTTAGGTTAGGTAAGGTTAGGTAAGGTAAGGTAAGGTAAGGTTAGGTTTTGTTAAGTTAGGTAAGGGTAAGGTAAAGTTAGATTTGGCTAAGTTAGGTTACGTTAGATTAAATTAGGTTATGTCTCTCTACTCACACACACACACACACACACACACACACACACACACACACACACACACACACACACACACACACTTAACCTTCCAACACTTCAATAATTAACACTTCCACGCATATTTAGCCAAACTTTCTCAGCCTCCAAGAAGGTTTAGATGCTACCACCTCCTCCTCCTCCTCCTCCTCTCCTCCTCCTCCTCCTTCTCTCCTTTAACACCTGTTGGGGCAAGGACAGGTAAGGTTGGGAAGGTGATATGTAGTGACGAGAATACAGGTGTTGATACAGGTAAAAGTTAGGTTAGGTTAGGTTAGGTTAGGTTAGGTTAGGTTAGGTTAGGTTAGGTTAGGTTAGGTTAGGTTAGGTTAGGTTAGGTTAGGTTAGGTCAGGTTAGGTCAGGTTAGGTTAGGTTAGGTTAGGTCAGGTTAGGTTAGGTTAGGTTAGGTTAGGTTAGGTTAGGTTAGGTTAGGTTAGATAAGGTTAGGTGTTAGCTAGTCTCTCTCTCTTTCTCTCTTTCTCTCTTTCTCTCTCTCTCTCTCTCTCTCTCTCTCTCTCTCTCTCTCTCTCTCTCTCTCTCTCTCCTCAGTGCGGCACCTTTTCCCTTGCCTTTCCCCCTCGTTTCCCCTCACCCTCCCTGAAGAACTTGATGCCCTTGCCGTGGAGGGAAGATTCTGAGGGGAAATTTATCACAATACACGAGGGAAAGACAAAATGTTTTCCCCTCCCTCTCTCCCCTCCCTCTCTCTCTCTCTCTGTTCTCTTCTTTTCCCTTCATCATTGCCCTTCAATCTCTCTCTTATCTCTCTTTTTCTTCTTCTCTCTCCCTCTCTCTCACACACACACGCACACACACACACACACACACACACACACTTATTACAGAAAGACATGAACCTAACTTAACCTAACCTAACCTAACCTAACCTAACCTAACCTAACCTAACCTAACCTACACACACACACACACACACACACACACACACACACACATCACAACAACCATACACACACACATAACAACCATACATTATAAAATACATAAACACCTAACTACTTATTGCTTCAAGATCATACAATACCCATATACACATACACACACACATACATACATACATACACAATATACAGGTACATTTTCCTCCTAAATTACAGGTAGTTAGGTTAGTATATACACTTTTTTTTTTGGTCTCCTTAACGCTATCACCAACATAGATAATCTAGTTAATATATACATTACTATACTTATACAATAATCTGTACATACGTTACTTAACCATACATAGTTATACTTAAGTCTATTATATACAACCTTGTCTCTTTAACCAATGTATTCTGAGTTTATAATATACACAAGTTCAAATAATAATAGTAATAGTAATAATAGTAGTAATAGTTCTATGTAAACACTATTAGAGTTAGTTATATAGCTATTATACGTGTGTCAGAGTTGTATTAAAAGTTTAAGGACTAAAAATAAATTAAATTATATTAACTAAATAAATCTATGTTCCTTCAATGAAAATTTATACCAAAAACACACGAAAAAAATATTAATAAAAATTCGTAAATCGGATATGAAGAAAAAAAATAACACTTACTTCTTTAAAAACCGATATTCTAAGGTGATATCGGTGGTGTGCGGGGTCATGCAAGGTCACAGAGGGTCATGGGTAGTTAGTGGTAGTTGTGATGCCGACCTGACACCTGGCGGCAACTTGGTAAGGTCAAAAAGGGATGAAAAAGGAAAAAGAAAACAGAAAAGCGATGGATATGTGATTCCGTGACACACACACACACACACACGCGCTGCTAAGCTCGGTTCGAGGAAAGGTTCAAAGGTTCAAAGGTTCAAAGGTTCACAGGTTCACTCACAATCCATCTCGACTCATTCAAGCTATCATCACTATTTCTCCTTATTCCATTGTTTATCATATGTTGTTTTTTGTTAATATTCTCTAGTTTTGTTTAAAGTTATTATTACTATTTCTCTTATATTATTATCATTCTTTCTATTTCCTTGTTTGTTAGTTTATTATTACTATTCTTTCCTATTTCCTTGTTTATCATGTTTCTGTTTTACATTACTCTATCGTTCTTAGGTTAAGTTCGTCAATTAATCCAATTTCTCACTATTTCCTTGTTTATCATTAGTTTATGTTATTATCCTATCGTGTTTTAGGTTAGGTTAGGTTAGGTAAGGTTAGGGTAAGTTTAGTTTGGTTAGGTAAAGTTAGGTTAGGTTAGGTTAGGTTAAGTTTGTTTGGTTAGGTAGGTAAGGTTAGTATAGGTAAGTTAAGTTAAGCTATAATTCCTATTTATCCCATATTTACTGTAAACACACCTTGGCACCAACACTGGAAAGTCTTGGGGACATTCTTACAACACTTAATTTAGTACTGGAAGTGAATTAAACTGAAAGAAACTGAAACTGAAACTAAAAAGCAGATTATAGGTACGGCCGTGGTTTGTTTACACTGAACGATCCCTTCCATAATGCTAGTAAGTAAAATGATGTATGTACTGCCAATCAACTGTATAAAAAACATTTGTACCAATAATTTGAATCATATTACTTATAAAACATACTCAATTTTATCCTTATTCGTACGTTAAAAAACAAACCCAATGTTATCTTGTTTGAATACTAATCTGAGTAACACTTTTGCTGGAAAAAACTGTTATGTTATCCGTTTTGCAGAATACCTTCCAACCTGCTACTTGTTACTCGTTTAAAATAACAAAACACAAACAAATAACACAAAACAAGTAATATGTTATTGAAAAAATACCTAATGCACTGCCATCTATAGAGTTACGTTA